>JAVCKT010096519.1:0-12956 GCA_032273925.1 Rhynchotus rufescens
AGGGAAACAAAACTGAGGGTTTTCCAGTATGGTTTTCCATGGACGTGAAACAAAGGTGTTAGGTGAACATCGAAAAGATCAACTAATATTTAAGATGTCTGAGATATTTGCACTGAACTAGTAGATGTGACATAAATCAATAGGGGACCTGAATCAGAAACCTATGGAAGGCTCAAAGTCAGAGTACAGGATCAGAATATCTTATCTCAGATATCACTAAGAGTCTTTTCAAATGACTGATTTCTGCTATTATGTAGGACCCAATTCACATATTTATAACTACAATTGCTATGTGGAGCTGCCAGCTTATGCTTAGTCCTGCAATAGGTTGTGCATCCTTATCATAAGATGAAGGACTGCTGAAGTTAAGCTTCCTAGTAGTACATTACACGTGCTTATTTCCTACCAAACATGCTTATTCCCACCAACCTCTCCACTGATTAGTAAGTTGGAGCTGATTGCAACTCATATTTCTAGAGCCAAAACAACAAAGTAAGTGAAGTACTAACCTATTGCAAATATTCACGTCTGTGCTAATGACTTATTCAATTACACCATCATCACTCACAATGGAATATGAAAAAGTACCTTGGTTTACGTCACCTGGTATAAATACAAACTCATTCTAGTTTGGCATGGCTATACTGCTAATGCAAGGTCTATCACAGAATCACAGAATGACTGAGGTTGAAAGGGACATCTAGAGAACATCTAGTCCAACTTCCCTGCTCCTGCAGGGACACCCAGCGCATGGGGGCAGGGTGGCATCCAGGAGCATTTGGAAGCTCTCCAGAGAAGGAGACTCCGCAATCGTCCCGGGCAGCCTGTTCGAGAGGTCTGTCGCCTTCACAGCAAAGAAGTTCTTCCTCACATGGAGATGGAACTGCCTGTGTTTCCACTTATACCCATTGCCCCTTGTCCTGTCACTGGCCACCACCAAGAAGAGTTTAACGCCATCCTCTTTACATTTTCCCCTCAGGTATTTGTACATGTTCATAAGATCCCCTCTCAATCTTCTCTTCTCCAGGTTAAACAGGTGCAGCTCACTCCGTCTGTCCTCATACAACAGTTGCTCCAGGCCCTAAATCATCTTCATCACAGAATCACAAGCATCGTTGAGGTTGGAAGAGACCTCTAGAGAGTATCTAGTCCAACCCCTCTGCTCCAGCAGGGACACTCAGAGCGCAGGGCATAGGGTGGCATCCAGGCGGGTTTTGAAGATCTCCAGAGAAGGAGACTCCACCACCTCCCTGGGCAGCCTGTTCCAGGGCTCTGATCATCGCTCTACCCTGGAGTGGCTGAGCAATAACGCTATCAGTTCCCTCAGCACTCGGGTGCATCCCATTCGGACCCATAGATTTATGGGTGTCCACTTTGCCTAAATAATCTCTAACTCAATCCTCTTCAACCAGAGGCAAGTCTTCCTCTCTCACCATTTTCTCTCTTGTGTCCGGGCTCTGTAGTTCATGGCGACCAGCCTTGGCAGTAAAGACTGAAGCAAAAAAAGACATTTAGTTAACTCTGCCTTCTCTGCATCCTCCATCACCAAGGCACTCACCCTGTTCAGCAGCGGACTAATATTTTCCCTAGCCTTCTTCCTGCTGATGATGTATCTGTAGTAGCCCTTCCTGTTCTCCCTTACATCTCTTTCTAACTTTAATTCCCAATGGGCTTTGCCCTCCCTCATGACATCCCTGTGTTCTCTGACAATGTTCCTACTATATTCTTCCTATGTGGTCTGATGCTTCTTCCATGTTACACATACTCTCTTTTTCTCTTTAAATTTTCCCAACAGCTCCTTGCCTATCCACGCAGGTTTCCTGACCCAGTTGCTTGCCTTATTTCTTGCAGGAATGCACCAATCCAGAGCTTGGAGAAAGTGGTGCTTGAATATCAGCCAACTCTCCTGGACATCCTTTCTTTCTAGGGCCCTGGCCCAGGAAATTCCTCCAATGAGGTCCCTGAAGGGGTCAAAGTTAGCTCTCTTGAAGCCCAGGACTGATACAAGGTTTTACCACATACAAACACACATATATATGTCTGTCCACACAGATCGACACAGACAGTCTCAGCATTTACACAAATAGCACTAATAGCTTCATTCTGTCCCCTTGTTCTGTCCCCCCTGGTATGACATTATGACATATACATGTACTTATATACAATGTAGAATCCTCCAGCATCAGGACTTGAACACTCATTCCACCCAGTAGATGTGTCTGGATTTCTAGTCTGTCCAGTGACTGACATATGAACATATGAAATTTCTGGAGCCGAAGTACTGTATCAATCATTTCTCCATTAACAGGGGCTTCAATGTTAGTTGTTACGGAGATAAACATATCTTGTCTATCTTCTATACAGTTAAGTTTAAGTATTCTAGAGCTAAAACTCATGCTAAGTCATCTCAGCTCATTCTACTTCAGTGTCTAGATGAAAAAAAAGCACATGAAAAAAGAATGAAACAATGATAGCGCTGATTGAGGGCTTCCATCAAACAAAAATGCTGCTGAACAGCTAAAGCAATAAAATCTTAAAAAAATAAACAAAGCTATGAAAGCTTTATCAGTTAAAACTTGACAGAATGTGTGGTTGTGGGTGTCTCTCATGATGAGACAGGGAACAACTTTGATTCATCTTCAATCAAGTAAGGAATGACTACCAATTGTCTTTACATGTATGCTGCTATAAGAAACAGCTGCTTGATTATAATGGGAAAGAAAGGTTTCAAAGTAATGTGGACATGCTAATACTTCTCTGTTGAACAGTGAGTTCAAGACAAAAAAAGCAGAAACCTCTGAAGGAAAATATGAATGTGCTTAAATTCAGAGAAAAAAAAATTCACATCAGATGCACCAGTAAAAAAGTATTACATGAATCAAAAAGATGCTAACAGCAGCAACTGACTTTGGAAGTTCTTCATTTAAGCAATTAATATCAAAAGAAAAAATAACTTCAGCTGCCCAATGACTTTGATGGAGATCATAGCAAGATATATCTCCCCATCACAAGTAATGACAGCTTTGAAAGTACACAGAATTGACTTGTGTTTTGTCTCCTGAAAAATGGCCTAATGACAAAGTGTTTTTGTAAATGTTCCTTCATTAGCTAATGTGTAACTATGTTAGAAATGCTGATGATGCAACATAGCAGATTATATCACAGGTTTTGAAAAGCTTAAATATCTGGACTCTTTAATCAGCAAAGTGAATTCTATGCCAGATTGCTATTAAAACATTGCAGGACTAGTACATGAAAATATCCTCCAATTCAGCAGTGAGAATTCTGTAGAGAGATGCTGGCAGACACACTTCTTCCAGACGCAGAGCACAAGTCTCCTACAGACAATTATATGCTTAGAACAAAGAGAATAACAAATCATTCTTATTCAAGAAAATCTTTTTTTTTTTTCTTGATCAACAATTAAAAAAATATAAAATGCATGATAGCAATTTTATGCAGTCTAAAATAGCCTCTAAGTGTTGAGCTCTAGAATGTCTCATTACTTGGAGAATTTGAATAAGAAAAAATTACTTTACTTGGAATAAGAAAAAAGTACATTTATAAAAGAGAAAAAAAAAAAGACATATCTTATGGAAACATTTAAAAAATATTTAATTTTATATCATTTTAATCTATCAGTACCCTAAAGAACTTATACATGTTCCACATTCCGTTCTCATAAAAGTGAGATTTATCTTGCTTAACAATAGGTGTCTGAAGGCTTTCTAAATTCAATTTAATTGACTGGGTTATATCTATATATCAGAGAGAGAAAAAAAATCTACAGTAGATCATTCATGCCATCTATTTTAATCTCCTATTTTGAAATGATATGAATTCACTTCTAGAAGTGTCTCACTTCTTTAGTTCAGTATAAAAAGAAGACTGATGACTTCCCTATACTATATGCCTAATTTCTAGACAGAGTTTTGCATTTCATGCCTTCATATATTTGTAGAAGAAGAATTATAACATGACATTATCTAACATATTTTCTCACTGGAGTTTTGGATTTCATTCCTTCATGTATTTGTAAAAGAATCATAATTTGAAATTATCTAATGTATTTTCTCACTTCTTTTTCTATTCACACAGAGTTAGAGAACTATTTTCTTAAAAAATGCTGCTTCTTGTGTAGCTACCACACATTCTCTTAGCATCAGACAGATGGCTTTGCAGGAGCCTGAGATCAGCAAGTCATTCTTAGGACAGTGTCAAAGCCAGCAGAAGTTCTGGATAACTGAGTGCTTTCCCTTACTTGTTAAATGCAATCTACAGAATTCACTAAAACAACAAAAATATTTTTAATCCAAGAATTTCCTAATCAAAAGATGTATAACCAAGGTTTAGCACTGGAGACCAGACCATTCTATTTTTTTTTCTTTCATTCTATTTTTTTTCTTAAGTCATGGGACACAACATCAAGATTCTGTCCTTTTTTTGCTGTCCTTTTAAAGTAGAGCTGTGTTTTAAGGATGACTGCAGACTCTGTAATATAACATTTAGCTGAGCATAAGGGAATGAGCATAAATCTGAGTAAATAATAAGCAGCTTCTTCAAGCATCAATCTCTGCTCAGGCAGGTGGAGTACAAAGATGATGCACTTGGTTGTTTAGAAGGTTTCGGTTGGATGGAATCTTTAAACACTAATGACAGAGAGAGAAATAACCTGATTTCTTCATTCTGAAGGTCTGAAATGAAGCTGATTAGCAATATGTTCATAATGCAGAAAGGAAAAAATAAGTATATCACCTCAAGTGTGCAATATGCTCTACTTTACATCATACACGTGAAGTACACCGGCTAAGTGTAATTTGGCAAAGGTTTCTTAGACTTAAATCAAAAGACTTTGATAAAATTCCGAAAAAAAAAATCAGCTCATAGTTATGAGTTCAGTTTGAACTGCCTAGGTAAACATTGCATGAATCAAGAGAGAAGCTGAAGCTCGAACCACATTTTCAAGGGACAAAGAGAACCTGCAAACAGAATCCCAGTAAGTCCCAGTGCCTGCTGATTCAGGAAATGATAGCCTTAGTGGTTTTCACCAGAACATGGTTGATACAGACTATCTAAATCATAGTCAACATTCATCTGTGACTCCTGCAGGCTTGTAAAAGTTCAGGTGTAAATCTGAATTGCTGTTGAAAAGCAATACAAACACAATCAAAGGTTTGCTGTAGGCAGAAAAGCAAGGAACAACAGTGTAGCTTTTGTTAGTGTAGTTCCTACTACCAAGTTCACAGACAAGTTTCAGAAGTCACAAAGTGAAACGCCTCTCAGAAGTTACAAGAATTATTCAATTTCAGCAACAAAAGAAAAAGCCAAGAAGAGAGATCATCCTCTGGGGACTAGACGAGAAAACGGTGGTATCTTCAAGCTGGAGGAAAAATTGTTTAGAGAGAAGAGCAAGTACAAGCGTAACTGCATAGCTATAGAATTTGTTGCTAAAACAGAATGCACAAATTGACTGGCCTTTAGAAGCCAATAGAAGGTTCCAGAAGAACCTTTCCAATGAATAATATTTTAAAAGATTTTATTACCCTTTTCCTATTACCTAAATAACAATAGCTGTGTCAAAAATGTCTTTAAAGGAATCAGACTTCCAAAGCTAAAAGAAGATAACTTTAAAAACACACTGTGAATCTTGGACAGAGCATATTCCTAAATCTATAACTCAGTGTTACATAGCAGTACAATAATAGCAGTACAAAAATAAGGTAGCAGTTCAGACTACAGCACATTTGCTGAAGAGGATATGAACACACGGCTGTTTTCACTGTCCCTGCTGCTATAGTGGGATTATGTACAGGCTGGTTACCAACTTGTACTTTAGCTTATTTCTAACTATTACAGTAAAATTGCTACCAAAAATTAGAAGTTCGTAATGGTAGAAATCTAGAATGGTGGTAATAAAGAGGAAACATTTTATTACTCATTTCATATCCATAAAGCCCTTGGTCTGACAGAAGAAATTGACTAGCAGATGTTACAAATACATCTTCAGTAAAGTGCAGAGGAACCAGTGTTCAAAAATGCCCTTCTGTAATTCAATTTGAACTATCCAATTTACATATTCACTTAAATTTATATATGGCAGAATATGCCACAAAAGGCTGGGATATCTTATTCTATTTGGAGGATTTTAAAGTGTCTTAACAAAATCTGTGGTGTGAAAACAGCCCAGCCTGCACATGTCATCTCAAGTTAAACACATTCCAAACCAGGAAATCAGCATGTCAGAAGAATTTATTAACTAAATGAATTAACAAAAACCAAGTATCTTTCTTATTCAGTGTCAAAGGCATTTTTTTTTTCTCTTCTTATATCCAGTCAACTAACAGAATTTCCAACTATTTCAGCCTCTCTGGATAGTAAATTAAACAGTACTGAAGCACCAGCCTTGACATTGAAAGTAGATAATTTATAACTGCTAATTATTAACATGATTTTAGTCCAGGAAAACCAAGATTTTCCCAAAATCTCTATATTTGAAGAGTCAACCTGGGTCAGTAATCATTTTCAATATGCATTTTGCATGTAGCTATTCTGTTCTGGAAGGTCAGATGAATGTGATGCAACTGTGGCATAGGCTTTTAGGGCGAGATAGAAAGCCTTGGCACTGTTTGGTTATTAAAATAAATGTATCATATAGTTGTAACATTCTGAATTAAATCCAATGTATTCACCATCGAAAAAATATCAGAAGGATCAAGAGCACACATAGGTATGATTTGTTTATTAAACAGCTATCTGCTCTGTTAGGTCTATATCATAACTCTCTGTCAGGGAAGCTGTTTTTACAGGTTTGGAAGGTTTACTGTGATGGGTAAAAAGAAATGATATGTCATCTCTTCTTGACACTACCTATGCAATTATTTTAGAAAGAAGAGGAACCTGTTATGAAGCATATATATGGATTATAAATAGTCTTGAATCTGATCTAACCCACAAAAAAAACTTCTCTAAGAAAGATACACAAGCAATTGGACAAGAAGCTAGAGTGTGAGCATATATATATAGGCAAACCAGTCTTACAAGTCTTACATGGCTCCTCAGAGACTTGAAACTCCATCTGTTCTGCCATTAGAAGATACAAACTCTAAAGAGATGATGCTAGAATCTGTCTCCTATGAACGGGGAACATACAGTATATCTTGTTATGTTACTTGACTGCAAAAATAAAATGCCATCAAGTTGCCTTGATGTCCTGAGCCCTAAGAGAACACTGCATTGGTATTTGTATGTCGTGGGAAAATATTCCTATAGGTATGCAAGCAACATTTCCTCACTACAGGAATATGACATTTACTGTTAAAACTGTACATAAATTTAATTAGTCTTCTTTGAGATGTGCATGTAGTTGTGCTTTTAGGCAAAATTCACTTTTAATAATCATACGTTTCCTACCTTCTCGTGCCAAGGAATTGAAATACGGAACAGGACACTACAGAGTAAGATTATATGAACACTAACCCAGAGGCAAAAAAAACTGCAGGGTCATTGCAGATAAAATGAGAGACATCAACAGTCAGAGAACACTAATAGAAGTATTCCCACTGCTGAGAAAAGTGAAAAGATTACTTCAGTAGTTCTCCAGATGCTATTTATGTTCCTATATCCTCAGCATTAAATTTGCTTTTTTTTTTTTTAACATAATTCAGTTGGAATCCACTACAATTCCATGCTCATTCATATTACTTCAGTCAGCTCTCTCCCATTCTCTATTTGTGCACCAGATTACTCTCACTTGAACTTGTTCCTACCAAACGATATGTTACTCTTTCTTCAGGCTTATATATTTGCTGCTTTAAGAATATCATGAAGTTTATTCATTCATCCCAACATAACAGCAATTCCTTTCACCTCAATCTCACTTACAAGTTTAATAAATCTATCCTCTATTTGTTTGTTCACAAAAATATTGGCACCTGGAAAAGACAGACCTCTGCAGCTCCTGTCTTGAGACAGTTTCCCATCCTGAATATGAGCCATTGGAAATTGTTCTTTATATTCACTTTCCAATATCTTTGCACATATGTTGTAGACTAATATTATACAAATCATATTCCCATGAAATACTTCTGAAAATATCACATGAAATAAAACAAAGTCCTCAGGAAGTGGAACATATAGGGCATTGGGAAGATAAATGACTGTTTATCGTCTTTCCATGATGTCTACTGCTCTGCTACAAATAAACTAGATTGGTTTGATACAAATTGTACTGGATAGATCCACACAGTCTGTTATTCATCTTCTACTACCTATGAATAGCCTGATCATCCTTTCCCAGTATCTCTCTAGAAACTAAATAAAGCTGATTGATCTACATTTCTTCAACTGTTCTCTTTCTCGTTCTTTATATCTAGGTACTCTATTTGTGGGATTTTTTTTTCAGCTTTTCAGTACCTTGTGAAACAACCTGGATTCCCCAAGACTGCAGAGGTTATAGCTCTGAAATATCATCACCTTAGTCAGCTCCACAGGTTCATCATGACTAATTGTTGTCATGCTTTCTCCTTTTTTTTGTTTGTTCTAAAGACTAGGAGACAAGACCAAGGGTATGAATCGTTTTTCTTTCACAACCTGAAATTGCGGAAGTTGAAACAGAAGGACATTAAAAGATATTAAAACCTATGTGGAAACAGTCGCATAGGCCAATAATTATAGCTGTGGGAAAACACTGACCCCAAAGCAGCTGATTTATGATTTCTGGTGCAAATACGAATTAGCAAAAACAGTAGTAAAAGTAATTGCTCTTCTAACAAGGAGTTTGGCAAGGCATGAGGCACTTATCTTAAAGTCACTTTGTCCAGGAAATATTAAAGATTTGCCTAATAAATACAGTAAGTAGTTTAAATTTAATACTTGTACTTTGGTAATGAAGAACAATTCCAAATTGAATGTACATACAAATATACATACATACACACATATATATACGTGTACATTTCTTCTTTAAATGAAAATACATATATGTTTCTTCTTAAAACATACGTATATGTTTCTTTTTTAAAGCTGCTCTCCATGGTGCAGCTCCACAGAGAGGGACCTGGGAGTTCTGGTTGACACCAAATTAACCATGAGTCAGCAGTGTCTTCGTGGCCAAGAAGGTCAATGGGATCCTGGCCTGCATCAGGAAGAGTGTTGCCAGCAGGTCAAGAGAGGGGATCCTGCCCCTCTACTCAGCTCTGATGAGGCCACCCCTGGAGTATTGTGTGCAGTTCTGGGCTCCCCAGTATAAGAGGGACATGGAGCTTCAAGAGAGGGTCCAGCAGAGGGCAATAAAGATAATGAAGGGAAAGGAACATCTCTTGTATGAGGAGAGACTGAGTTGGGCCTGTTTTCTGTGGAGAAGAGAAGGCTGAGAGGGGATCTGATTAACATGTATAAGTACCTGAAGGGGGAATGTAGGAAGGGCCAAGCTCTTCTCAGTGGTGACCAGTGACAGAACAAGGGGTAATGGGTGTAAGTTACAACACAGAAGTTCTATCTGCATGTGAGGAAGAACTTCTTCACTGTGAGGGTGACAGAGCTCTGGAACAGGCTGCCCAGGGAGGTTGTGCAGTCTCCTTCTCTGGAGGTCTTCAAAACCCGCCTGGAAGCCACCCTGTGCCATGTGCCCTAGGTGTCCCTGCTTGAGCAGGAAGGTTGGACTAGATCTCTAGAGGTCCCTTCCAACCTTAACCATTCTGTGATTCTGTGAAATCAAGACCAATCTTATTAAGTCTCCAGACAACATTACGCTTATGGGAACTGCAAATATGTCGGAGGACAGGACTAAAATTCAAGATAATCTTAGTAAAGTAGAGACAATCTGAAAGAAACAGGGAATGAGACTGAAGCCTTCTGCTATGTCTTAACATAATTTTCACCAAAGTAATTAATAACAGTAAAATTTCATCCTTTAAAATTGAGCAGAGACTGGAAAAACTTTATTGGGAAAAAAGCAACTTCAATAGGATGGAGATCAGGTGAATTTAGGAGAAAAACAGAAATGTTGAGGAGCATAGAGAGGGAAAAGATGAAAATGCTGACATCATCCAGAAAGGATAACCATGAATAAACATTAGCAAAATATTTATTTCAAAGGAAATAAATGCTGAATCCCAACAAATGTAAGTTTAACAATCAGTGGTCCTTTTCGGCAGTAGAGGAATGAATTGACTGCACTGCTGGGTACTACCACATTCCTTTTATGTTGTATTCTTTTATATGCTTTATTTATTTAAATTTTATATATTTATTCATTATATTGAATTTTGTAGAAGGTTTTGCAAAGTACATGGGAACCAATAGAGCTTAGTCTCCTGTGGTGTCAAGTCATTTGATGTCATTAAAAATGTGTTTATTCTCTCAATTTTCTAAGTATTACTGTGTCTATTTTATATTGACAGATTCTCACAGGGCAGAATGTCACTAATTGAATCTAATGAATATGGCTGGAGACTTAATGGTAGACTGGAGGCAATAGGTAAACAACAGATACATTGTAAGACTTCTGTGGATATTAACAGCAGGAATATGTCCATCAACAGAAAATTGTATCATGGCTACAATTTGCATATGCAAATACAGGGAGCTTTGGAGAATTAATATACCAACAGCAGGCACACTCTGGAAGAGCATAATCTAGTAGGTTTATGGACAAGTTATATAGGAAAAGAGGCAGAAAACACGATCAGACAGAAAATGTGCAGTAAATATGAATGCTCAGAAGCATTTAAAAGAAACTATTATGCCAATTTTATTCTCCTTCACAGAAAGAATTGTGTTCAACTTTCATGTTGATAAAATTGTCCTAATTCAATCCCTAGACATATGTTACCAAACAAGAGAGCAGAAATACAGATAATTTACTTTCTGTTGATGACAAGAGTGCAAAGAGCTTGTTGTAACTAAATTCTGTTACCAGAGAAGCCCATGAAAGTTCAGACTCTCTTCTGAAAGTTCAGACTTTCAGAAGAGTAGGATAAAGATAATACCAATCAAATTTTAGTCATTCACCTCAATAGTTAGATTTACAGATTCCTTCTATACCTTTATGAATGAAAGAATCTTCATGAAGGGATCATGGCCATGAAGGATCATTAAAATCATCTGGAGCTGAATGCTTTGCCCTGATAATACTGTTGTGGAATTCCTCCCTAAAAC
Source organism: Rhynchotus rufescens (assembly GCA_032273925.1). Taxonomy (NCBI): domain Eukaryota; kingdom Metazoa; phylum Chordata; class Aves; order Tinamiformes; family Tinamidae; genus Rhynchotus; species Rhynchotus rufescens. Next base: position 11,158 of record JAVCKT010096519.1, read on the forward strand.
TGAGCTAAATTATTTCTTTAGGAAGCAAATTATTTCTTTAGGAAGCAAATTATTTCTTTAGTTTAGCAAACATGTATTGGTTTGTTTATTCTTCTTGAATGACAATGACTCAGTAACTGAAATTGTCTTGAAAATGGAATCAAAGAAATATCCACTATGACTGAAGGGCTAAAAGTTCCTTATATGATAAAATCTTCTGTCGCACAGAGACATTTATACAAGATTGCAAGATATCTTATTTTGAACTCTGCATTCTAGGTATGTGTTGGATTCAATTCTTATTCCATTCCCTCAATTATAAATTAAGAGAAATTTTCTCGAAGTGAGCAGACTCTAGACTTAAACACTGTAACTAGAAAACATTTGTGATGAGAAGCAGGCAGAGTAAAACATGCTTGGGCAGTGTAGCCTGAAGGCGTAAGGAGTCATCTAAATTATAGTTCTTCCATGCTGATAGCAAAAATCTTCCTTCAGTGGCTTCCTGATCTCCCCATTCTGACTCTCTTCCTCTCACACTCCAGATGAGCTCAACTCTAAGCAGATGCTCCTCTGTTGAGGTAGGAGGGCTGAAGATGCATTGACTATGTCTACAGAACTAAATAAGAAAGGTGCAACAGCCAAATTCTGCCCTACATGTCGAGTGTCATGAACTTCCTCAGGTCTCTGATGATAGTGGGATGGTATTTTGCATTGAGTCTTCTCTGGGCCCCATATGTTCATTGTAGTCTCCTTAAATACTAGCAGACTATATTAGTGAGAGGTAAAAAGGAACACATACAGGATATAAGCTGGACTTTTCCATATTTTTTTCAGAATATTATTGCGTAAGATTTGGTACTGCCAAGGAAAGTTAGATTCCTGATGAAGAGATTTGTCCTCATAGGAGTTTGTTTCCTCAATTCTTTTTATTTTCCTTTTCCTCTTAAAGGAAAAATGCAATGGAAATGGATTCACTTAAGGTGAATATTGTTTGATTCTAAGGGAATAATAGTGATAATTAATAAAAGTCTGTAATAATGTATTTTAAAAGTACTTTAGAATTATTCTTGTTATGTGAATGCAATAATACAGAGTTTAACTGTTTGACAACTGAACAGATAGTGGCTGTTCATGTCAAATGGCATTTACTAAAACGTAAATGTTTGTTTAGAAAATAAACAAGTCTATGCAACAGGCTATCCAATTAAAAAAAAAATAACTAGACCATGAAATAGCCATAGAAAAAAATACAGTAGAAAGTGTGGTACTGTTAAAAAAAATTAACTTTGATAAAAATATTTTATACTGAAGGCATGTCAGATTTATTCAATGCAGTGAAATGAAATGAGGTAGAGAAAGAAAGGGAGGTCTTCTAGAGAAAAAGTAGTTTTTTTCTGTAATTTTGTTTTGCTAATAAATGAAATAAAAACAAGGCGATGTGAATAGTCTCTTACAAAAAGTTATGAATATGAGCGGGAGAAAAAAAAGAAGTCTTTTGGAAACTTAAAGAGATAAAACATTATAATAAAAATGTTTGTTGATCACAATTTAATATCACGACAGTGTGCTAAAGAAAGATCTAGGTAGCAAAGATATAATAAGTTATGGCTTAATTTGAAAGAAATGCTCTGTGTTTTAGTTAAAATATTGGCAGGTATATTAGAGATTCAACCAACTAAGATGATTAAGGGAATGGAACACCTCTCGTATGAGGAGAGACTGAGTGAGCTGGGCCTGCTTTCTCTGGAGAAGAGAAGGCTGAGGGGGGATATGATTAATATGTATAAGTTCAGGAAGGGAGAATGCAGGGAGGAAGGGGA
>JAVCKT010096521.1:0-33596 GCA_032273925.1 Rhynchotus rufescens
TACGAGAGATGTTCCATTCCCTTAATCATCCTGGTTGCTCTTCTCCGGACCCTCTCGAGAAGCTCCACGTCCCTCTTGTACTGAGGAGCCCAGAACTGCACCCAGTACTCGAGGTGCGGCCTAACCAGAGGGCCTTACCCCATTCTCTACCAAGGAACATCTCAGCAGCAAAGCAGAAGAGTTGGCTGATAACGTGTAAACTGGCCTGCTCCCCAGGATAAAGAAGTAGCCAGAGCCGTGACCTCCCAGCAGAGCAGGCAGCACACAGCTGGGGCGGTTGTTGTTCTCCTCATGCAAAGTGGGCTGAAACCTTTGGTGAGGAAACTTCAAGTTTTCTCAATCTATAAATTACTACAGTTCTATACCAAGCTTTAAATATCAGGGGCTTGCCTTGATGCTTTAAAACAGCTAGGTTTGACAGAAATTATCCGAAAGAAACTCAGTTTTTGAGAAAATAAACTGTGAATTTTAACCAGCTAACAGGCCTTTTTTAATACGCCTCTAGAGAGTTTAGCAACCATTAATTTTTGTTTGGTATCCATTTGCTTTGGATTTATTGGTTTTGTCAGTCAATGCGATAGTCCTGACTTGCGTGCATGTGGCTTCTCCCAAAAAGCTCCATTTTAGCTCTCCATTTGTTTAGAATAACTAATAGGCACTAAAATGCAGCCTTCTCCTGCAATAATGCTGCACTACAATGGGCTGCCCACAGAAACACATGTGACACCCACATGGATTTTGAACACATTCTCCGTGATTGGAATTTCCTCACTTGAATAATGGTGACGGAGGCAGGAACTAAAGAGGCATTTAGCCTGGACTCAGATTTGAATAATTCTGTGACTCTGGCAAACTATGAATAATTTACCCACAAATTGGGAATTTTCTCAGCACAAAGGCACATTCAGCACAAGGATGGGAATGTCTGCCTTCTCAGGCTTCAACACCACGTCATCTCTCGCTGCGGAGGACGCAGGGCAGCTGGCAGGCCTGAAGCATTTTGGCCTGAATTTTCTTTAGATAGCAGGAAAGCAGATTGTGTTTAATTTCAACACGTACGACTTGATGTCTTAGGTATTCCAGAGAATGTAACTATTTCATTCCTTTTGTTTTAGAAATGCAATAGAAACTGTAGAATTTCAAGTCATATATCAAGGTTATTATAGTCCAATAGTCCATGGAAATAAAAGGTAAATAACATGCTTAGTATCTTGCAAAGGGACATTTAAAAATACCTACAATGCTAAGGCATAAGAAGGTAATTCAGAACTACAAAAGTTCTCCTTTCTCCCTTTCCAGCTCTAATATATAATATTACAACTCTCTTTTTGCAGGTCTTTCAGTTCTGTATTTATTGGCTATTTGTTCATTCTTTTCCCCACATGGTTTATTCAATCATTAGAGGAACCTCCAACAGGAAATGAGAGTAAATTTCAATATGAGAACAGCGAAGACATTCAGAATATCCCTAAAAAGTCATTTATTTGCTGTCTACAAATGTAGCTAAGCCAGCATAATTCAGTCCAGATGACTGAAACGCGTTGCTCAAAGCGGTGGGCAAACGCTGCCGCGCGCAGGGGAAACGCACCCGAAACGCCAGGGGAACACACTCGCTACCTACCCCTCGCACGCACCACGATCCAGCCCCGGGCAGGTCAAGAGGCTGCCGTGCTCAGCGCTCACTGCTAACTCTCACCATGTGGAATTGCCTCTTACAGGAAGGCACAACACAACACCTGGGACGCTAGAAAATCAACCTGCACCTCCTCAAGCTGAGTACAGAACTGCTGGTGCTTGTCACTTACGGGCACTACTGCCTCTGGAGCACCACGTGCCACTCGCACACAGGTGTTCCCCAAGATGTTCCCAGATCTGCTGGCTTTCATGGAACAAAACAGCCTGTTTCAACGTCCTGCTTTTAAGAGCAACTGTACTCTAGGAAATACTGCCCTTCACCCAAATCTACACACTGAAGGGTTTTTTTTAAAAAACAAGCTTCACAAGACTTGCTTTTATCAGAGAACAACAGAGGCATTTAAGTTCTGAAAATTCCAGCACCCATCCCCTTACATCCATCTGGCTGCTCCAGCACAGGAGCCCATCTGCAGAGGTGCTCCCTCCACCGCGGCCCTCCCTGCGTGTTCCGCGTTCGGGCGGCTGGCGCTGCCCACGTGTGGCGGGATTCGCTGCTGCTCCACGGGCGGCCGGCCGCCTTCCTCTGCGAGGAAGGATCCCCGGCTGCTTCTGCTGCGCGGCCCAACAACAGCCTTCACCTTTGCCAGCGCCGAGGGTGAGAAGCCTAACGCTGCTGCCCTCACTCACCTTTGGGAGGAAAGCTGCCTCCTAGCAAGAGGAAGGATGAAGAAAAGCTTCATCCCATTCTTACTTCCCACCAAGATCCCCGTAATATCAAATGCACTGGTTGTATTTCCCTTCTCGCCATTTCCATGACACACTTGGTCATCATTTTTGGAGCCGGGTCTTCTTCTGAGCAAGGAGGTTTTGCCTGCATGAGCAACCATTCGAGACAGCTGGGGATGGTGGCCTTCAAATGAAGCAGCCTGTGTCTCGAATGAGTAAGGAACAGAAGTATTCACGTCTATGGCAGAAAGGATAAGATGAAAACCTGCGATTTCACCTTCTGAAATTCAAAACTAAGCCAAATTGAGAAAGCAGAAGAAGGAGTGAGAAATCAATGATAACAAATACTACTACTAGCACTACTTTGCATTTACATGCTATATGCTAGAAGCTCCCACACCTTCTGTCTCCTCCAGGCCAAAAGGGAAAACACTTTATTTTGCATCTGAAGAAATGAAGGTATGGAGAGGTCTTTTGTCCAGCTTCAACTGAAAAGCGATGGCTGAATAAAACTATTCAGAAACCAAACAGTTCCCAGCAGCCCGTTCCAGCTTTTCTATAGCACTGCCTCTCTGCAGTGGTCAGCTCCAAAGAAAGAAGCCAAATATAGGCTGCTCTTTCATCTTGCAGGCCATGCTGCTCACATGTGTTGAGAATCTGTTCACAGCTATTCACTGCCTTTGCCTCTTTCTTTCCTCCCCCGGTGTGTTCAACAGCCCGTGTCTGATTTTAAGAAAACATCGGGGAATTTTGCTCGTGTTAAGAAAAATGCACATCTTTCCCATATTAAATAAAAAAATGTAACCCAGGAGAGATCAGAATGTAAGACGGTGAGACTCAGAACATAAAAAAAGACCTGAATAATTAAAATTTGGGTGGGATAACTTTTAGCAGTACATTGACCCTCATGTCATTAATATTTCAAGCTAGAAAGAAAAAGAAGAAGAAAAACAAAAGGATGTAGCTTGGTTTATGTCACTCATCTCTTAATTTTTTAAGTGTGCGCATGTTTATGACAGCAACAAGAGCTGACCATGCATTCAAATTACCTATAAAACTGAAGAAAAAAAAGAAAAAAAAAGAAAAGCATTCTTGTCACCCCTATATAAATTCCACCATCAGCACATTTCTAATCCAAAAAAATGGAAAGTTAAAGCCAAGGTCTCTGTCATGAATGTATGAAAGGTCTCACCATTAAAACTGGTATGTATAAAATAATGTGAGGTGCTGCTTTTAAGGTTTAAACTCTTCCTCTCCATAAAGTATGCATTATCTTTCTGAGGTTAGCCAAGGAAGCTGCTTTTGAAATTTGTCTACTACCTTATGATTTAAAAGGCATTAAATTCTTCTCTTGCAGCATTTTGCTTAGTTGCTTTTTCTCCATTAGACATTAATAATCCATAGAGTGTTATTCAAATGTGCACACAGGATGTATCTCCACTATCTGTGCATATCACCCCCCGCAGCTGTATGTAAACAAGCGCCTGCAGCCTCCGCTCTCCATTTAAGGAACAGAGCAATAACAAAAGGCAGTCTCTTTGCAAAGACTATTTTATAAATAGCCAATAAATGCCACCCTAATAGCACAGAAACTTTAAATCTTTGCTGTATGGACTGGTGCCATTCAGTAGCTAATTCTGATCTGAACTCTCCTCTTGGCACCACACAGAACAGAGGTGCTTATTATAATTGGCACAGGATGCAATAGCATCACAGTTTAAAAGCAGCTCTGGTAAAAAAGGACCTAAATGGCAAGGAAATAATGGTCTTTTCCTAGAAGAGTCCATTTCTTTTGCAAATACTGCAATTAAGTCAGCTTTAGGGTAGCGATTAGAATGGTGATGTACCTTCCTCTGCTCTTCGCCTGCGCTTCCCCCTCTCTTATTTTCCTTACCTTTCTCCCTCCTGCAGGGAAAAGAGCAGTACGGAGCTGCTCTCCAGAGACCCTCCACCACACACTGCCATATGGGTTTAATGTATAATGCATGAGAAGCAGCATGAGCTGCAGCTGACTCAAAAGAGGAGCCGCAAAGGGTGGGCTCAGGAGGCATTCTTCAATAATAATTAGAAAATCAAACAGCATTTTACTGCTCTTCTAGTCATTTCATCGTTGCTTAATAACCCAGCCTCAAACACTTGCAAGGAACAACATACTCGCTATTTTATGGCCTTCACAGTACAATGACTGGCCAAGCACTTTTCCTCCTCGCTGGTGCTATGTGTGTGTTTTCCCCACATCCCTCATGTTCATTCTGCCCCCGCGTTCCAAGAACAGCTTCCAAGTTCCTTATACAGCCTGTGGAGAGAAAAGCACCTGAGTTAGGTAATGGTCCCTCCTGGATTGCTCTATGTGGAGGCTCAGATATGTTGACCTGCCAGAACGTGAGGGGCTACGCTGGGAAAACAAAATTCCTTCTCCCAAAAAAACCCAATCTGTGAAGTTTTGGTGAAGGGCTGAAATTTGGCAGACTGGCCTCCATCTATGATGGACTCTAGTTCATCACAGATTGATTTATCTGCAAATAAAATGAAAAGTTTGGAAGTGCCTAACCCAGCCAATTCCTAGAAGCAGATTCGTACATCTTGGCTTCATAGCTCTTTATAATAGAAGCCTTTCTTTCCCCCATAGATGCTGAGTGCCAAGAACAGGAGCCCTAGCCCTGCTTAGGCATCCTCAGAGACTGCTGTAATATAAATGAGAAAGGATAACACAAGCAATATATTAAAAATAAATAAAAATGCCAACAACCAGCAGGGTATCACTGTTGTCTTAGGGGACTTCCACACATACAGGGGAAAAAAAAAATCAGACTTGACAGCGAGCTTCCTCAGGGGCAATGATGTCTTCCTGTTCTAGGCAAATCCTAATTGGCCTTCGCAGGCTGCATCCCTCAGCTCCACCTCATGCTTTTGGCAGAGATTCTCCCACTGGCTCCATAATAATTCCCTCAGGCACTCTAGCTTTATATGCTGATGACACTCTCTGCCTCTTGCACCTCTGCTGTCCCTTAATTATGTTGCCTGAAGGCTTAACTTGAAGGAAAAATGCATATCGTTTGGAATTAAATATTAAAAATTCCTGGTTCCATGCACTAAAAGTGGAGAATGTACCATTAAGGACACAGGAGAAAAAAAAGAAGATGGTCCATAAAGCAGACAAAAATTCCTATCACCGCTGTGGCCCTTTCTCCAAAGTGCTGGAGGCTCTGGAGTAACCACCTTCTGTTCCTGGAGATCTCGTCAGCCTACTCTCTTGCAAGGGTTTTTCACTTTTCCCTGCCTCTCTGCAGTGACATACTAAGGTCCCGGCTGCCCTACAAAGGCACCACTAGCCAGCAGGGTACAGTTGGAAGGTACCAAAGAAGGAGCAACTGCTTCCAAAAAACGGCAGGATCCACATTGCAACCCCAAGTAGACAGCTTCTTAGAAGTGCAAAATCCAACCCAGAGACTGATACATAGTTTTAGGATACTGTATATGACTTGCATATACTTGTATATGACTGGATATGAACGGCTTGTGCGCAGCACTTCCCTCCCATGGGCACCAACTGAGACGTAACTAAAGCAGCTGGTTCAGGAACACCCCATGGATGCCCATGGAGGCTGCTCCAGTGTAAACGTGAATCCACTCTGCCAAAAAATGAGGCTGAGTTAGACCATGGAAAAGATATTAAAACAGGTTTCAACAGGTTCTTCCATACAAGGACGGAGAGCTAGTAGAGAAAAAATGAGATGCTATATAATGCAGGTGGAATAGAATCAAAACACAAATTAAGTGAAATTTTGTAAAGAAAGAAATAAAGAAAAAAGAGAAAGGATAGATTAGATAAAGACTATTTCCACTTCAGAATTCCAAGGAATATCTAAAATTAAAACTGGTTTATGCAATCAAAGATGCACAAAAGCAGCTCTGTAGCTACAGGCTCATTAGTTTGGATTCAGTAGCACACAGGCTGTAGAACTGCCTTCAAAGCAAGCAAGAATGAAATTAATGAACAATGAGATAGAACACAAAAGGGTTTAATCAAAAGTTAATTGTGTCAGATCAACCCATTAGCTTTTTATGACAAAGTAGCTTGTTTTCTAGACCATGCTTTGGCAGATCTCCTCTAGGTGCACCTAAGAGGTGTATGTATGTAGAGGTACGTAGTATGTGAGAAGTAATAAAATGTGCTCCCTTCCAAATCAAGCTTAGTTAAAAAACAAACAAACAAACAAACAAAAAAGATAGATGATTGTGAAAGAGGCTCAAAAGCAGAGGACAATCTTGCATGTATTTCTCCATCATGGCTGAAGTTTCATCAGGCTCTGTTAGTGACAGCAATAAAACAGAGGCAGAGTGTGTAAATCAGAGATGGGCCTGGCTGCTGTACAGATATGACCATGCCCCGCTGAAGAGGACAGCTTTGCACTTCTACAGCCTTCCGAACTGGGCATGAGTCATTGATAAACTTCAGCTCTTATCAACATCCTCAAAAGGTATGAAATAACCGGAATTTGGCCCTTGGACACACTGTAAGGGTTCTTTCATTTTGCTGCCTTTGGAGCATCAGAAGGTCAACCCTCTTCTCGTTAAAGACCTGATTTTGCCAATTTGTGTACAATTTAACACCAAGTGCAATTTCCAGTGTGGGAGCTCATTTTGTCTTTGTCTAGTGCTGTAATACCGTTATTAATTCTGTGGACTGACAGTCTATTTAGAATCTAAAAATGCAAAAGATCCTGATTTTGAAACATCAAATGCCAGATGCAATAGGCATTAAAGTATCAAACATTTATGGAGTTTTCTTTGGCAAATGCTATTTCTGCAATATTTTTTATTGAGTCCTCTATCTACATCATTTTTCTGTGTCATGTTTGCTCCCTCATATTATACATGTTTAAACATATGAGTGAGAGGGAAATTCAGGAATAATAAAATCTGGTAATTGAGGCAAGAAATAAGAACAACTTTAAAATTTCTAGCTTTATTGCACTCCTGCCTTGACAACATAGCTTTTTTTCTTTATTAATTTAGAAAATGTTTATTTAATTCTTATGTACATGCATTACCGGATTATTAACTGATTACAGTATTTTCACATTTTCTCTTGGAACTTTTGAAGATATCCCTGGAGATACCTTAAGAAGACTTCATCTTTATTTTCCAGTTAAAAAAAAAGGAAAACCTTCAAAGAGAAATATGCTTATAGGACATATATTCATATAGAACACATATGCATATAGGATATATGCATATAGACAAATATGCATACAAGATATAGTTAGGACAACTATGCTTATAAGATGTAGTGCAGCACTACCTTGGCCTAGAATTTTATTTTATTTTATTTTATTTTATTTTATTTTATTTTATTTTATTTTATTTTATTTTATTTTTTATATTCAGTCCTACTCTTACATAAGATGATTCATGTAATAGTAGGACACTGAGCATGCAGATGAGCATCTGGTCTTTGGGATAGACCAGATGATTTTTAAAAAGTCAATATGCTATAGCATTTATTTCATCTTCCTCTTAATAGTGCTATAGTTCATTGGTTCAACTTACTAAATATTACTATGATGGGCTTGCCATCGGCCCAGAGCAGCAAGAAAGAAGACTGGCTGATCATAATATTTAAACACTCATAAGAGGTTTCTTCTGTGACACACTGGTACACAGGACTTGGAGTATTCGAAAATCAGTTTGAGACAGATGTGAAAAATAGACTATAGAAACCAAAAAAAATGCTGTGAAATAGTTGCTGTTCTCAGCTAAAAATTATACATAAATGCATCATATTGCATGCAATAGATATTTTTGCTCAGTTAACATGAAAAGAGATTCAAGAGTTTCCAAATCCAGTGCTAATTCTTTAGATTTATTTAGCTAATCATTTCTGTTCGTCGTTTCTACTGTTTTCTTACTACCCTTAGTACCAAAAAAGACCTTCAGGTTATGTAGAACAATTGATGGAAACAGTGTCACCTTAGTCTGTACAATTCTGGTCTAAAAAATATTAAAAAAAAAAAAAAAGACTGTCAAAAATACACACACACATGAAGCCATGCTCACCAATTGAGTGCACACCTCATATGTGTTCCTATAAAAGGTAGTTATAGGTTAATTTCTTATATTGCAAACTCTAGAAAATATGCACCTGCCTTCAGTTCTGAGACACTATTTCTCTTTTGGAAAGCTGCTGCACTGTCTTCTGTATTTGTAGTTTTTAGTTTGAATCATTTTTCGACCTAGGTTAGCTTTCTAGCTAACCAAGAACAAGGCACTTCAGTAAAGTCCGCGAAAGAGAAGACTGATTTTGTACTATTCCATTAACACTCAGAGTCCGGTCACTCATCTCTTTCCGGCAGAAATTGCCCTAGAGGAACCCAGTTGGTAAGACAAGTGGAAGGAAAGAAAGGAGGACCTGTGTAGCCAACAGTCTGAATTAATTTTGAAATACTGGTTTTTTAACTGTTTCAGTCCTTCCTTCACTGAAGATGTGTTCTGCCATAATAACATTGAAAATACTTTGTAGATGTATAGAGAATTTATTAAAACAATAACTGAAAACCATTGTCCAGTCAAAGAAATACAGCTAAGTATATATTCATTTCCTCTGTATTAAAACAAAATGCAAATAACGTGACACTGACACACACTCTCAATCTATGCCTGCATCTCAGTTGCCTACTCCAAACAGAATTAAGATGGAAACAGGAGAATGAGGCCAGATGGTATTTTTGAGACAAGAATTCATGAGTTGTTGCCCTCAGTGACAGAATTGTATAGTGTAGTCTTGATATTCCAAATCCAGATTTCTCTTCCTACTGCTGATTGTTCTAACATCTGTCTACATCTAAATTGGAAAACTAAAAAACAAGACACCATAAGGTTTTTGTACTGTTTCTTATGGATTTTCATCTTACATTTTGGACCCATTTCACCAGTTTTTCCAGATTGTCTTGAATCTGACTCTTGTTCTTGAGTAATTTTGCAGCCCCACTTAGCTTAGTAACTGCATACTTCCTAATTGCACTCCCCAGTACACTTGATTCCTAATAAAAAGGACACAATTAATGCGAACATTGGACAGAGCCAAACCTCTGAGAGGCCCTACCAGGAACCGCACTGTATGTATTTGCTCCATTTGAAGAATGATTGAAAATTGAATAATGGTATAGATACAGTTTCTGAATAGTATAATGATTTCACACAGATCGTGGTGCTTCTTTTTCTCACAAAAAAAAAGATATGGGATGTCAAAATCCATATGTAAATTAGAATATAGTACATCTATTGTTCTTTCTTTATCCAGAAGTTCTGCCATAACAGCATAAAGGAAAGTTACTTTCTTTTAACCTGACTTGTTCTTGTCAAATCCAAGGTACTAGGTACTAATCTCTTTTTCTTCTATCAGGTAGGTTCAACAAGCAGGCTGAATAATTCTTCCAGGAACTGAAGTCAAGCAGGTGGGTTATGGGTGAGCTCATGCATTTCACTTCCTGACACTGAAGCCTCCATGACCTCAGCCCTCCGGCCTTTTCCAGCTCTGTCTGTGCTCTTCTCCCTCTCTAAATAATCTAATTTATACTTTCACGGGATCAGCTGTCACTTCTAAACAGATAATTTGCAAAATATCCATTCAAACAACTTCACCCAGGACCCACTCTTAAAATTACTTTTCTTTTTAATAATTAGTTTTGGATGTCTTGGCATCATTACTAAATATAGCAAAATAATCAGGCAAAAGTGCTGTAACAAACATAAGCTCACCAGAGACAAGGGGTGAAGAGTAATAAGAGGGAAATCCCTCGTTCTCATTGAGGTACAAATTGGCTCATTGGTGAAACCCCTCAAATTTATTCATTTGTAGCTGGGGCACTTCTCTGCAGAAAAGGTTTTACTAAATATCCATCAAAGAACAGACTTAGTTTTAAGTAACTGAAGGCAAACAGAATCTTAGGCAAACTCTAGACAACACAGGCCCTAAATATCAATTCTACGTAAAATTTAAGAACATCTTTACTTTTATATTCCAGAAAAGAAATGAGTTAACTCTACACTGCTAAGAGCGGCCAGGAAAATGACTCTGCTACTCTTCAAATGAAGAGGCAAGTTTCTTCAGGAAAGCCATTCCTTTCCCAAATCTGTCATTTTGATTTGTCAGGTAGGACTCACACCCCAAAGGTCAGTTGCAGCACCTGGGCCTATTGATCTGTCTGCCGAGATGATGACCGGGGACCTGCGTGGGACCTGCGGGTTTCCTTGTTGTGCAGCTCAGCCCCGTTGGTGTCCGGAGCCTCCTGGGCTCCCTCAGCTCCGTGCTGGCCCCACCGCAGGGCATGTCAAAACTTCCCTCAAGTGACAGAAGTCAAAATAGCAACTAACACACACAACAGCGTATTTCTCCAAAAATAACACTATTTCCTCCTCTCTTCACATTATTATTTTTTTTATTAAACTTTACCAGTCCGTATCATCCACAAATTCATCAAATTCCATCCATTAACCCTTTAGACTATTTCCATACCCTATTTTTAACTCCATCTCTTCTGATAATATATTATAATTATAAATATCTATTATAAATAATACCTGTATCGACATCTATATATATGTGTTCCACATCTGCATCTTCATTATCTCCCTTATTTCTCACATACCTCCTCTCTTTATAGTCAACCCAAACGAAAATTTTCTCACCTAGTATTCAATTTAAATCTGCATTAGTTTTCCACAGCACACAATTTCTAAGCAGAGGGTCATTAGTTCTTCATTTTCTACAACCAAAGCACAACTGATAAAATATTACAGTTTAACACAGAAGGCAAAACTCCACTAACATCATTTTTTGCATTTGCTTTGATGGCCAGGTTAGAAGGAAGGGAGAAATCTTTGTCTCCTCTTCCTATTTAATGTCTTCTGGCAAGCTCTCCCACCATTCAGAAGTGGAAACACAGTGATTTACCTCCTTGTACAGCAGCTACACATTGCTAGGACCTTATTCCTCATTCATTTTCCCTCTTACCCTGCAGTCTCTTCTGGTGCATCGGTCTTTCTCTAGTTCCTAGCAGTTCTGGCATCCATTGACTCCAGTCAGAGTACTTTTTTTACCACAAGGATTCAGCTGTTATCTGAGATTCATTTAATTCCACTCTTCCCTTCCATCAATTTTTTAGTGGAGGTGAGGAGAGGGAGTTAGGAATTCTTTGTCAAGAGACTGGTTATTTCTACAAATTTGTGACTGCAAATCAGTTCATTAAAGTTTCCTTCAAGCATACTGATGAACCACTATTCCCACAGAGACCTTGCTATTTACCTACAAGGACCAATGCTTGAGTACAATCACCAATCTGGGCACCAGTTTGCTGTGTAACTCATCATGCTACCGCTTCAGTTCCCTGCCTGGGTGACCAGAGCTTTTCCTGAACAGGATCTCGGGGTGAAGACTCCCCTTTGGCCTCACAGAAGCACAGAAAAGTGCTCTTCCCTGCAGGGAAAAGTTCCCTGCAGGCCACCAGGTCCAGGCTCCCACTCAAAGCAGGGACGGCTTCAAAGGTCGATGAGGCTTGCTCAAATTCTGAATTTCTCGAAGGATGCAGATTCCACGGCCTGTTCCTCTGCTTAGCCACCCTCCCAGGGACACTTTTTCACTGTGTTCTGTTGGAATTTGGCTTGCAGCAAGTTGTGCCGGTTGCCTTCTGCCCTTTCAGGAAAGAGGCCCGCTGTAGAGAGCACGACTCGCTGCAGAGGAAGGGGCAGAAGCTTCTGCTCAGACACGGGAACCAGCAGGACCCAGTCTATTCTTCATGGTGGGCGAAGGGCCCAGAGCAAGGCAGGCTCAGCTGCACGAGGAAGGTGAAGAACACCTTGATGAGGAGACGTTACCTCTGCCCAGGAGAGCCCTGCCCTGCTCTTTGTGAAACGGAGCTGGGAAGGAAACAGGAGGCTGCTGCGCTGAGGCAAAACACGAGAGGAGGAGACTGAGCTGCTCATCTCCATCACGAACACCTGCGATTTCATAACGAAGCTCTGCGGTTTGCAGTTGCTCTCCTTTCGGGAAGCTACCACTGGAATCTTGCAATTACATAAGAGGCTTTTATTTAAATTAAAATTAAAGAAAGAAAAAAAAATGTTTCTCTCCCACACACCCGTGGATAAATTTGAAAACATGAATGCTAGAAAGGCTGGAGCTGGCAAAAGAAGCTGGAATGCTTTGCTTCTTAATATCTCACTATCTTCAAACAAACCTCTTCAGGTTTGGATGTTCGGGCCTGGCACAGAAGAAAAAATGAGGGAGGAAAATCCCCCAAGTGCAGGGGGAGGCCATGAACAGGGTGGCAGGGCTGCCTAAGGAGCTCCCAGGGAGCAGGAGGCTTCCCCTGGGCAGGAGAAGGAGCAGCTGAAGCGGCTGCCCGTGGGAAGCAGAGAGAGGAGGAGCAGCTCCAAACTGCCTGGGGAGAGAGAAGCAGGGCCCTGAGAGTCCAACAACACCGGGGAGGCGAGGCTGCTAGAGAAAGGCAATGCCTTTTACTAGCCCAGATGACACGATGGAAAACAATCAAACCTTTCTCCGGAGGAACCAGAGTCTGTGGAAGCTGTAAAAACTATCAAGACAGAAAAAGAGGCCAACCATCTGCTGGGCCCTCCAAGGCGTGGGAGGGAAGAAAGCAGGAGGAGGGAGCTGAGGGTTAAAGAAGGTAAGAAGAGTTTCTCCTCTCAAATCATACTAGCAGTGTGGGAAGAGGCAAAGGAAAAATTTGATTTGGTTCCCAAAGCCGCAGACTGCAGCTTTTTACCTTGCCCTCCGAGCCAGTGACCGAGCAGGTTTCCAGGCATGCAGGCCTTTCCAAGAGATACGCTTCGTTGTCAGCGAAAGCCACGGGCTCCTTCCCGCAGCAGCTTCGCTCCCTTCTCACGTTGTTTCTGGCAGGGGCCCGCGGCGCTCACAGCCGTACCCCATTTGTGCGCAAATTCCTCAGCAGCAGCTGCGGCTCCGGCGGAGCCCGCGCGGCCGCTAACCCACGGGCTGGGCGCCTGCACCCCGAGGCTGCGCGCCGCTGGGAAGCGCTGCGGGACCCTCCTCCTCCTCCTCCTCGGCCCCTCTGAAGGGGTTTTCAGCTCGCTGCTGGGGGGTCGCAACCAAGCGCTTCTCTCCCCAGCTGCTCCCTGCACGCTCTCCCATTCCGCTGAGGGGTACGAGGGCTGCAATACAGCACTCTGTGCACAGGCACGGGAACGACGTGGCGGGTCACGGCCAGGCTTCCAAAAATGAACCCGCAGTGACAAAGCGGGTTGCCTACATTAAGGAGCACTCCAGCACTGTGGCTGTTTTCCCAAGTATTTGTCAGGACACAGCGGTTCCCCTCAGTGGGTAGGACTTGGTGAAGGGCCCAACACCGTATCTTTGAGTGGGGCTGTAAGGACAGGATGGAGTGAATGAAAACCCAACCGCTTCCTTCCAACTCCACAGGAGGTCTACAAGGCTGCAGGGCTCTGCTAGCAAGTTCTTCAGGGAAATCACCGCACACGGAAATGGGAAGCTCAAAGACTACATGATTATTTACAAAATCATTCAAAATGCAAAAATGACCTCAAGATCTGAATTCAACATATCCTGAAGATAGCTAAGGTTCTGCTATAATTTATAGTTTTGTCATCTACAAGGACTCAGTTGCTCTGAGGAAGAACAGATAATGCTGAAGCCCAGCTGGGTATCTGCTTTCTCTTTTAAAGCACCTTACACAACACAAACCCAATCAAAAAAAAACAAAACAGAGTAACAATCGCTCCGTCTTGTATAAACAAGCCCTGGCAGGACTCAGGTTTGGAAATCCACTGGCTCCATGAAACTGAGAGGCAATATAAGAGGCTAGGTGTGCCCTGCTTGCAAGATGCAATGGTTTCAATTTCCCAAACAGCAGGCAAGGAAGGAAAGTTAATCCCCGCAATTATGCTCCGTTTGAAGGATTTAACTGCGGAGTTCCTGTAACAAGGCGTGAGGCCCGTGCTGCAAACGCGCGGGAGGCGAATAAACTCACCGCCCATCAGGGCAGCCCATCAGACTGCGGCTTGCTCATCCAGCTGCCTTCCTGCTCTCCAAAATGCAGCATGTGCTGGCTTCTGTGCCACGCTCCCTGCTAACACCGATCCCTGCGCTTACCTGCGCCACAAATTTCTGTTTCCTTCAGTGTAATTCATGGAAATTGATCTGTGATAATTTATAACGACTGTAAATAAACCTCTGTGCTTTTCTTTTTTATTATTATTAGTACAGGATTGTCCCCTGAAGTTACGTGCCACAGAGCCATTCCGTACATACACGCACAGCAAATGTGTGCACACACAAACAGATGTTCTATGCTCACCAAGCTCAGATGTTGCAGTCTCCATCACTAATCTTGAAGTTTCTCTTTTCTTGCACAGAATCTAAATGTGTGCATTTTTATATCTCTTCGGTGACTCCAACTTTTCCACATTTTAGTTCACTTTTCAAAAAAAAAGTAAACTTTTCTACTAGATGCTTCTAACCTTCTTTATGGAGTGTGTTCAGAGGTGGGCATGCTGTAGAACACAAGATTATCACTTCATAAAGTCTACTTGAGTGTAAAAGAGAAAGCATTACTTAGCGGAGAGAAGTCATCTTAGAACATTATCATGGCTGTGTTTCTTTCTTATATTTAAATACAGATCAAAAATCTGAGCTCCTTATCTTATTCCCAAAATGAAGTAGATAATTGAGAAATACATTACAGAAAAAAAATGTCAAGAAGATCCCTTAAATGCCTAACTATTACCTGAAAAGACCAAAGTATGTCTCCTTACATAGCAATCACTGAAACATTCACTGATTCAGTTTTGTCTTTTTGCTACAGAGTCTAACAGCAATGAGAAAGAAAGGATGTAGCAAAAAGAAAGGCTCAGAGAAAATGCCAGTGAGGCAGCCCTGGGTCTAGTCCAGGGAAGGCCTGAGTGCCCCACACCTCGCTCCACACTCTGGCAACGAACAGCAGCTCCTCCACTGACATCCTTGCACCTGCAGTTCTCTTTGAAACAGTGCATTATTGTCAGCACACTGCAGGATTTGGCACAGTAAACAAGTTCTAGCTCATATAAAACAAATGAGGTAAGAGATCGGGTTTGCCTGTAACTCCTTCTGAAAAAGGGAGGGTAGTAGAACTGCACTTCAAGGCATCATTACCTCGATAAGATATTGCTTGATTAATGAATTCCAATACTTGTAATTATTATAATAGACACTTGCACACACTTGCAAACAGGGTTCGGGCAGCTGTTGAGCAAGCTTCCTCACACAACGCTGCCATTGCTTTCCTACCCTGAAGTAAAACCTTCAGTCCTCAGCCACTGTATTCCTTAAGCCATGCGAGTCAAGCGTAGCGAAGTATCAGATGGTTTGCCATGAGCACAGATGGAGACTAGAATAAGGCTCATTGTCTAAGAAAAAAAAAACCACCCCCTTCCCTCCTCTTAAATGCATCTTCCCCACAGATGGGATATCCTTCAGTTTGTGGCCAGTGAATACGGAGGCCCACAGCTGCAGACAATATCATCTCTGTTTGCAGCCAGAATGAGCCCAACCAGCCTTATCTGCTCACTAACCTGGTTAGCACTTCCATGCGAAACTAATTGGGAACCCAGGATACTATGGAAGTGGATAAACTTCATTAGGCCTGTCATTAGTTGATAGTACATAAAAAAAGGATAAGCAAGTTTTGATGTACTGCTGATCAGATATCTTTAATGCATAGGCGTGTGCTCATTTGAAAAGAAGGCAAGTACTTTTGTGTGCTACCTAACTCCTCATTGTTTGGGTACCCAACCTGCCTAATGGGCAATCACAGAAATTTTGGCCAAAGCACCCGAGTCAAACCACAACTGCAGGATCACTGCTTACTGCACTGAAGGTCAGACCTCTAGTTCCTTCTATCAGCTACTTTCCTGGGTCCACTCTTCGCTTTTATCCCAGCCTGTACTTTCAAAGGTCACCAGTCCCATGAAAATGCTCAAAATGTGAGTCTGAGGATTCTAGCACTAGCACCAATTCAGTCACTTGCCTATCTACTATTATTCTGCATAGCTTGTTTCTCTGGAAAGGCTCCTCAATGTGTGAGGCTCTTAAAGAACCACAAACTACAGCCCAGTATAAAGAGGAAAGTCATGCAACCAAATAATATAATACCAAGCCTCTTCAAAAATGCATTTGAAAGTGGTCTTCAACAGCAGTTTCTATTATTCAACTTCCATCATTTCTAAAACTTGTCCAAAAACATGTTGAACATCAGCACAGGTTTTCACCTGCATCACTACAGAATAAACTATTTTTTATTGTTAAAATAGGTAATCTATAATAAAATAAGCTATATATAATATACAATTGTATAAACATACACAGGTAAAGCAGCTTCCTCATATACTTAAGGCGCAATGGAGAACAGTCTATCTGAATCGGACAAAAAAGTGAAGTAGAATATGAGCACTGTCCTCCAAAATAATCAGATTTCATAGAGAAACCTTAATGAAAATCTCTCTTAGAAGGATGAAAAGACTTCTAACCACCCCACCTGGTGTGTGGTATGCCTGTACTGCACACAGAAACCTCCAGCTATTTCTTTTAGCTTCTTTGTATCTCTAGAGCAGCGGAAACTATTAGAGGGTACCAATAAATCTTCACCATAGACAATAATCACTCATTTTTCCACAGCAGTCAGGGATCGATAAACATAGCCTTTGGGAAGAGAAGAAAATAAAAAAGAAGAAAATAAAAGATACAATCAAAATACGCGAACAGTGAAAATCTGTCTCTGTTGAAACCAATGGGGATTTTGTCTTCGACAGAAGTAGGATCAGGACAATAAGGCACATCAGCTTGTCCCTCCAGTTTTTGGAGCACTGAGTTCAAAACCGCTTTGTTAAAAGATGCACTAATAATGATCAAATATCTCAGCTGCCCTTTCAGCACTGCAGTGTGACTTTTGGCCGTGCACAAGGGGGAACTCTACACGCAGTGATCTGACTCTACTTCTACCTTGACATTTGTATGCTGGAAGTTTTAGAACTTGTGACTTTTCAAAAAAGAAATTTTTACAGATTTGTATTTCTCAAGGAAATCTCAGAATAATAGGATATATTGCAGAAAGAGACAGAAAATAAAAGTAATTTGTATTGCTTCAGAATCTTCTCTATCTCTCTCCATAGTGGTACATATAGTTCTTGTCTTCCTTGGATCTAGAAAACAAATAGCTGCTCCTCGCTTTTTCCTTCCTCTCTGCAGACACCACAAATTTATATATTTTTTAAAGTCTGATGATGTCTTTCCATTCAATAGTAAAACTCAAGCGATAGGGCTATGCAGTAAATAAACTTTCTTTGAACAGGAAGACATGACAAAGCGCCTCTTCCTCTGGAAAGCAGATGAAGATGCATTCTCAGCCTGCCATGTATGTGTTAAGAATTCAGAAGGAACCCAAGCAAGAGATGAAAGCCTACACATTTCTAAAGTAATACAAAGGTCCACTTTTCATATTGGTTTTGTAACTTTACTTTTTGTTGTCTATTATAGTCGCAATAAAACTTTGTGCTATAAACAAACTAGAAACTAGCAATGAAGAATACCTCTGGCACAAAATAATACAAATCCTCAACTGTGCTTCCCTCAGCAGATTTGCAAGTGATTCCTCTAATGTACTTCCAGAATGTACTTCTAGTTGTAATTTACTCTTAAATGTTTAAAGTAGTATGACTTCTGTGTCTCTATGAGGGAGAAAATTCTGAAAGCAAAATACTCTTACTGTCAAGATTTCTTGCCTTACTCATGTTCATTTTTTTCCTTTCAAACTGTAAGACATTATTTACTCATACTCTTCCTCATTGCACAGACCATCTGAATGCAATCCCCATCCTCAATGTTTATGTAATTCCATACTAGTTAGCATAGACTCTTCCTGGACCATCACTTAGTTAAGCTATATAAATTTAGTTGCATTACTTTATTGTCGTAAGGCTTTCTCTACAGCGCCTTAATCATCTTTTGTTGCTCTTCTCCTTCCCTCTAAATCCCTATTATTAAAGGCTAATGAAATCCATATTTTAATGAGTGCTTGTGAATTAACACATTTGCCTGTCCCTGCAAATTGCAAAGCTGCGGTATGAGGAAAGGGAGTTCATGAGAGTTCCCAAACAAGCCTCCTTAATGAAAAGAGTCACATTTTATCATGAACAATATACGTTCTATGCCTGAAAAGAAAGGGGACAGTTGTTTTTCAATTTCAATAATAAAAAGGAAAATTAGGTTCTGTAGGAAAGAGCCAGAAGGGAAATCACAACATTCGTGTTTTATTCTCACCTCTACAACACAATCTCCTTGGGGATCCTGGGCAAGTCATACCTGCCAGAAGCTTATTCTTTATTAAGCACCTAGAAGAGAGTGACAGGATTTCCAGTCTGGCTGTAAAGATTTTGTTGAAGTCGTCTCTATCAAGCACATTTACTTGTGTCTCACTGATCAAATGCAGAACTTGAAAGTCCTTCCCCAGCTACCACAGTGACTGGGGCAGGGTGGGCACAGCAGCGTGGGCTCCAGCTCATAACTGGGCCTTACTGGTTTATCCGCAGGGCTCACGTTTCTAATGTCTTTGAATAAGACAGCCACAATGGACAATGCCAAGATTTGCAAGTTTGTCCAGATAGCAAAAGACAGGAACCTATAAAGGTATCCGCATCTTGTTGGTATTTCAGTTTTGTCTTCTTCAACCCAAAACAGAGCAGCTTCCCCTGATGTAGGATGTGGTGCTGGGCATGCAGCAGGGGATGCTAAAATAGTATTCGATGACACTGTTGTGACTCCAAGAGACACACCGAGAAGGAAACACATGTATTTTCATATCGAATAAAGCAGCAGACTCCCAACTCACTTTTATCACCAAATTTAGAAACACACAGGAGCCCAATATATCCTCTGGGTTGGTGCTACCAGAAGCTTATTGTGGTTTATTAGTCGAAGGGGGAAAGGGAGACTAAAACAAATACCAGCAGTTGCTAGTAGCGCTCATCCCCATGACATGCCCACAAGGCCTAAAACTGCTGCAATTCTTAACATTGCCTACACTGGCAGACTAAGAAATCACCTGGAAAAACACACTTCCATTCTGGGGAAGAGACATCTTCCGCCGCTCCGCGCCGCCCGGCCCGCTCTTACCGCAGCACCGGCTCCACGTGACGCCCGAGGAAAGAACTGCATAACCCGACAGATAGCAATCAGGCCTGCAGGTGCGCGCTCGCAGGAGAACTAGCAGCTTCTCACCTAGTATTGCTCAATGGTGAAAACAGACCAAGGCCTCGTGTGTCACAGCTAACCGCAGGTTCCTTTCCAGGCAGGAGAAAAGAAGGCAATGCGTTTTCTTTCAGCAGAGAAGTCTGGAAACCATCATTAGGATCTACTTTACCTCGGGATTAGATGTTTTTTCCTCTTCCACAGAAGCACCTTTGTGATTATATTGGTCTGGTGCGTCCTGTGATCCCATTTCCTCTTGCTCCTTTCCTGGGGCTACGTTCTCTTCCACATACTCTTAGACGTGCTCTCCCCTCTTTGCACCAAGCATCAGTGGCTCTTCTTCAGCGCGAAGGTGCCTGCTTGTGCAAGGCAGCAAAGCTGGCCTCGGAGGGAGGAAGCGGGATGGGGAGAAAAACAGCAAAGGGCAAAAACGGAATGAGAAATTACTGGAGGCCACACGAAAGGTTTTAAAGAAGAGGAAGGAGAGTAAGTAAAATGTAAGTGGCATGAGGAACCATTAGAAACCAAGCAGTGTTTCTGTGAAAGACTTTCTGAAAGAAAAATACTTATTGAAAATAATGAATATGTATTCCCTCTGATTCAGGGGGACGTGTTTATTGCAGATCTCACTGTCAGTCAAGGGAGACAGTTGGCCAGAGGCAGAGGTTAATACCAGAGATTATTCCTCTTTGCTTCCAATGTTCTCATGAAGTCAAGTCCCAGAGCAAGGGAAAACAAACAACGTTCAAACCACGTTTTGTTCAGACAAGTTCAAGGATTAGTGCTCACTGCTATCAGATCCCTATTGAACCAGAGGTGCACTGATGATGACAGAGAGCAGTAATTATTCAGTTTTGTCCTGGCCCAAAATAAGAATAGTTGCAATTTGTTTATACAATTTTGCTTCTTTCCCCACATTTAAATACATTATCAATGATCTCTGCAGAGATTGTATCCACATTTCAGTGCTTGAGTAGCTTCCTTTCTTGGCTCCTTCTGAGAAGGAAATGATAAAATTCAAATGCCACAAGCAAACTAGACAGACACTCTCTCTATGTTATAATGCTCTCTCTGGGTTCCTGTGCTGCCCTCCTTTGCCAGACGTCAGGCTCACTGCGCACTACGGATTTGCTGCATCATTTTCTTTTCCAGGTCCTGATTCTTGTTCCTTCACACAACCATTTCTCCCCGCTAGACCAGCCTTCAGAAGAAGGTAGAGAGAAATCTAGTGACCTCCCGTTAGTCCCCAGACTACATCTACTTTAGCCTCTTCTAAGGGGCCAGGATGCCAGCTTGGCCCCTTCAAACACAAAGCAGTTAACATTCTTCCATGCCCCATAAACAAAGTCTCCTTTTCTTTTTAAGTGAACGTACTATACACAGTTCTTGGCCACATGCTTCCCTCCCTCCTGAATAAGTTTAGACGAAAACATCATCATCTTCCTACATCCTCCGAGAGCCAGCTTTCACATGGGGACATACTCTTAGTTACCTTTCACGGTCTTCTCTGCTTCCTTGTTCCTCTCTGGCTTTTTTTTTGCCCATTCCCACTTTCTGGACAAATGCTCTATCTCCATCTCCTAACTCTTGCATCTTCCAAACTTGTGAGGCTTTAATTTGTGTGGCCAGCACCCTGTACTACGCACTGCCTACAGGAGTACCTGTGTACATAAAGAAACATGTCACATCCACTAGAGAAATACTGAAAAATGAACCATAGTGCAAGCAGATACATTAGTATAGCAGCAACAGGAACATAACCTTTTGTTACTTTTATAACTTCACAAGGCAGACAGTAATGGCTATTATAACATTTTCATAATTTTGTTTTACTGTTAATCACTCGTTTGCAAGGGCATTTGGTTTCATTATGTACATGTGACCTCTCCAATTTTTACTTGCATTTTAACAGGCTTTTAATAGAGTAAGATGTCAAAGCTAAACATGCAGGTTTATTAACTCTAGCTCATGAAGCTAAGGTTACTTAGAATTTCTTAGTGAATTCATACATGCATATGGTTACGTTAAAAATGGATATTCCCCAACAGGAAGCTGTAGAAAAGGTCTCCTTTCTCCTCAGCAGTGGGAGAATCAGGACATCAGCACTGACTGCAAACAAGTGCTTCAGATACTGGCCTGGACTCCCATCAATATTGATCAGTCCAATGCAGCCGTTTCATGCAGACACTTAAACAGAGGGTAACAAGAAAATCAGGAAAACCAGTATATGACTATCAAAAGTATGATCTCATGCTGAAAGCAGATAAAAGTAAACCTAGTCCTAGTGGTATTACTGCAGGTTCAGCAACTGATTCAAATAAACTCTTAAGGATACATTGAGCTAAGACTATGTTCCTTATCATGGGACTTTCATTTAGGACTTAACAGAGAAAGAAACAGGCAAAGACAGACTAATGTCTTTTCAAGAACAGAAACAGGTAACAACAGTCTAGCCCTGCTACTAATAATGTAGCAGGTTTACAACTGTTTCCTTATAAGCAACATAAAGGCATATTGCCTTTTACTCTCTCCTTTTTTTTTTCTTTTTTTCCCATCTGAAAGCTGATTTGGCAGCCCAGATTTCAGAAGGAATAAGTTTTAGGCACCTTTTGTGGGCCACATCTCAAAAATCTCACTTAAAGCTGTAAGAATGAGTTCTCTTTGTTCTCTATCTTCCTAAATAACACAAATAAAAAGTATAGCTGCAGACCTGAGCAGACAAAGAGAAGTTGTTAAGGGCAGACTGTTAAGACAGCATGTGCCATTTGATGGACATAAGTGTTTTCCACAGGCCAGTCTTTTCTTTGGAGTTTGCTGTCTAAGACATAAGCAGTTTTAGACTACCCAGCATATAGCTGCTGTCAAAATCATTGCCTACAGTCCTTTGGTTGAAGGCAAGAATTTACTGAAAACACAGCGTGTGGTTCTTGGAGATAGTATCAAGCCCAAATCACAAACAACCTTGCAGAACATGTTTACTGGACTGCTGGAAAGAGAGAAAAAAAAAAATAAACGTTTTAAAGTGAAAATCTAGCATACTGAGGTAAAAATAATCTGAAGACGATAATCTACAACAAACTTTCTGGTCATCTTCAGAGCCAACTATAATTTATTTGTGAAGTAAGATGCGCTTGTGGCTTTCCAACATTCTCCACAGTTTGAGGGCGAGCGCGGCGCGAGCGGCCCCTCACAGCAGGGCCTGCCTGTGGGGCAGCCCCCCAACAGGGAACAACACAGGGCGGCAGTGCCCTGCTTGCAGCGCTGGGGTTGCTCTGCTGCCCTGCTGTGTGCCATGACCACGCTGGTAAAACACTCAACACAGCCTTCAGACACCTCTTGCTCCATTTGTGCACCCCCAGCTAGGAAGGATTAACGTGTGGGCCTGCAGCGCCGGCTGCAGCAGGGCTGCTCGGGCCTGAGCACTCGAAGCTCCCACAGCCACAAGGACAAACCCGAGCGGGCAGCGCGACCCCTTCCCAGGTCTCCAGCGCATTATCCCGCCCAACAAGCTGCCACTTGAGGGTGTTGGTGGCAACCGCCTAGCACGGAGGGAAATGAAGAGGCCGAGGGAGTTGATTTCTTCCTCATTTGTTTAAAGATATTATCTATTGTGAATATGAATGGCGCTGTTACATGACCATTGTGAAAGCTGCATCACATGCTGCGATGAGTCACGGTGCTCAGGACAGCTCCTCTCCAGTGTGAGGTAATGTTGGCTACTTCAATGGAATATGCAGTCTTCAGTTTTTCCATTTAAGTAGTACAGCGTACTATATGCCAATGTACACACCCTGGCATGTTTGTTTTCAAGCCCTGTTTGTGTTCAATCCCAGCCTGAGGAGACAACAGGGAGATTCAAGCACAGCTCTATCTCCTGGCACACTCCTTTCTGCCCTTAAGAGTGCACCTGGGTGCACCCACGTGTCGAACAGCACCTGATGCTGACTTGAAGACAAATAGCCATTTTGCAATGAGACTGGCAGACCTGACTTTCTCTTTGCATGGAGAGAAATAGGATTCTGAGGTTGCTTCCCACCTAAGAAAGTTCATCCTGCAGAGGTGACCAAGTCAGGCACGTGCCTCGTGCTCCAATTTGTATCTGTGGCTTGAGCTGCCTGCTTCCACACAGAGAAGGGGCAGCTGTGCAGCAAGCCACTGCTGGCACTGCTGGCAGTTGCAGGTCTGATCAGTATCGTAACAGAACCCAGATTTCCAGGCTGCTTTTCTTCACCTGCTGACAGGCAGCAGCAACAGAGGGATTTTCTATTTTTGCAAACAAGTTCTGTTGCTGTTTTCTCTGAGCTACCAAAAAAGTCTTGAGTCGTTTTTTTTTTTTTTTTTTTTGGTAAGTAGGGAGACACACAACTGCTAATTTTTTGCTACCTGCTTAGGTCTTAATTTCAAACTACACAGAGTCCTCATTTCTTGCGATTTGAGATTTTGACAGCTAGTGAGATGGTGATACTGAAAAGCAGGTGTTGTCCAAAGACAGAAACAAACCTGTCAGGAAGACCAACTTGAAAAGTTGACCAACTGGAAAGCTGAATGTATAAAATGGACAATTCCAGTGCTAGCTTGTTGTTAACCGTGTAAGCAGCTGGGCATTAGCTTGAGGAATCACGTTGACACTAGCGTAGCAGTGTCTTTGGAGACCATGGTCTAGGGGGGCCAAGAACTGACTTTTGTACTGTTATGGTTTTACTGCAGACCATTTCAGGGCACGCTTGGTGCCACTTTGAGCACAACAAATGATATGAACATCCCCTCTGGTCTCAGTTTCTTTCTTTAAAGCAGAAACACCTAACAAAGCAGAAGAAGGGATAAATCTCTCAAATCAAATCAATTACTGGATTACTCCTTGGTGGGCAAAGTCATGAGGGAATTAAGTTACATTGGTATATTTCTTCAGTACTGAAAGAAAAGGGGGGAAAAGCCTCAAAAATCTTAGTATACCCAGTAGCGTTTACGAATCAGGCAGCAGTAAATTGAAAAAGACACACATGAGAAAAGTGCCAATTTATCTCAATTTCTCTTTAGCGAAGTACAACTTATGAAAATGAGTATGGAAATCCTATTCCTTATAAAAAGAAATGTGGACAATATAAAATCACACACAACTGCAATTCAGGCTGCAATTCAGGAACTACTACAAAGATTTCTAGCCATGCTGAGAAAACGTTCACAGAAATTAAACAGCATGAGGTTAGTGACCTGGGGTATTAGCTACACTGAGGCAGGCTACGTGGAAATACAGAGCATTTCCCCTTCTCCACTACTGCTACAATTGTCTTTTGGCAATTAAATAAATGGGTTGCAAGATTTAAAAATTGTGAAGAAAAAATATAGCAACATGATCGCATAATTCTGATGTTTTAACTCTCAACAAAAGCAAGTGCTTTTGTCACATAACTGAAATTTCTACATTTTGTACATACTACCACATCTGCTTCTAGCACAGAGCTGATAAGGGAACATCCTAACCAAGGCAACCACCGCACAAGACAGAGCATGATCTAGAGCACTCGGAAGAATTTCTGGGTCACAAGAAATAGGTGGGACTTGGGCATCACAGCTCAGTTTGACTAGCTGTCATCAATCTTCAAATAGAAGCTTCTTCTGCGCTTAGGGAATTAACCTTGGAGACATTTTCTGCATACTTCTCTGCTCGGAGCACAAGATCTCGGATCCAAGGGCCGCTCTAACTGCGTTAGTGGTTGTATTGGTTGGGGCTTGTCACCCTGCTGACAGGCTCTGATTGATGGCATCTGGTGGGCTTGTTTGCCGAGCGCGCACAGCAGACTCCAGTCTGGCAAAACATCCGCAGGGAGGCTGGAAGGAGGAAGGCTCCCTGCCTGTCTTGACCTACCAGCTGGCAAAAAGCCCTTTCGGGGAGGGCCTAGTCCTGTCCTGAGAGCAGCTCCTGGACACTCTGGAGCTCAGAGAAGAGAAGGGAGCACATGAGCGAGTCTGGGGACTCCTTATGGAGCAGCAACCCTTCACTTCAGCCAAGCCTCAGAGATAAGAGAAAGCGAGGATTCTTTTTAGTGACCCAGCGAGCACTGGGTAGAATCTGTGGCATCCCAAGAAGCTGTTTAAAGTTGCTAAGCTGACGGGAAAGACTGAGGGAAAGGACGTGCTGTGCCAAGACAGAGTGGGAAGGGGAAGAGTTGCTTACAACTCTTTATTTTTATTGAGTGCCTCCCAACACACCTGAGTTCGCTCTATTTCAAAAGTCATCATGTTCCAGTTCCAAGTAATGCCCTTTGGAGCTTCTGGTGTGTGCCTTTCAAGGGAAATGTTGGGATAACTCACAGTTCTGACCAGCTCAGGGTCAAGTCAGGGACGACCGCTCATCTCTCAGTGACCTGGAGCACGAGCAGCAGCAACAGCCCCCGTTTGCCCATGTAACATCCCATTCCCAGGGATCCTTGGATCTCTTGTTGGTATCGACATCAGCAGGTTAGCACGCTATGGGCTGCTGTGGGAATCTGCTATGCACCAGCCACCCTCTGCTGCCTTAACACAGAGCTTTTCTTGCACCTGAAGTGAATAAAACCTGCTTCCTGGTTGAGGTGATGCGTGCAGCGCGGAGGAGAAGCTGAGGAGCTGGATTAAGCAGTGCTGCTGCAGTCAGCAGATGCCATCACGGTGGATGAGCTGCCACTGTCGGGCCCAACAACTCGTACACTCTAATGCTCTCCCACCACACAAAGCCAGCAGGCAAAATCAGGATGGTGCAGAGCTCCACACCAGAGTTTTCCTAGGGTCAGAGGGAAGGATTTCCCAGCTACTCCAGTAACGCAGCAGACTGGTTGCCTTGAGTTGCCTTAATTTCACAAAATCACCTGAGGCGGTGCCGAGAACAAGCCTTCGATGTTGGAGCCTAGGAGCATGTGGGATCTGCACAGACACCAGGAATGCTGCCGGGGGGGATTTGCAGCAGCAGCAGACATCCATAGCTTCCAGCCATGTCAGACTGTTGCAGCCATATCCATCTACACTTGAAAGCGGCACACACTGGGAAGGGGAAGGAGAAGCTGCTTTCCTTGGCAGCCTCAGGCGGGAGCACCTTCCCTTCAGACTGCACCAGCTCCCTCAGGTTCAAGCCCTTTCGCAGCACAAGGAGTCACACGGGTGCAGGGAGCTCCGCACAGCCCCCGCTGGGAACTGCAGCCCTCGCCTTTATCCCAGTTACAGAAATTTCCAAAGCAAATCATCCTTGCTAAACAGCATTTTTTCTACACCACCTGCAATAGCCCCTTCCTACCGAGTCAGTTCCATACCCACAGGCGATGTGCTGGTATAGGCTACCATGCTTCCCGTAATGAGTCACAAAGAGCTGCATTAAGGGTAAATTAAATTAAACCTCAAAACAAGAAGAGTCAGAGGATTAAAATCCAGATGCTTTTTGACATACCAGAAAAGAAAAAGAAACTTCTTTTTTTCCAAGAAAGAAAGTACAAAACAGTGTCTTGTGGCTCCTTCTGAGGCTACTGGGCAATGAAAGGACTAATTGTTTAACTATACATATTAATTGCTAGGCACTTCAAAACATTTCCAAGTAAAACTGTATAGCTTGCTTTGCTTTCAGTGCCCATGATCTGCTTTTTATGAGCCATCCCAGCCAACGTGGGACTAATGCAAGAACCCATATTCACACATTTTTTGTGCCTACAGAGGCACGAGGGGCAGTGATGATGAGCACCTGATGCTCCAGCATGTTCCCTTGCATGCCCAGAGGAACCACAAAATCAAATGCACCTGCTCGACACAGCCTTCCCAAGGGAGGGCCAATGGAAATTATTTCAAACCCCACTGTCGGGGTGAGTATGCTCCACTGTAATTGCAAAGCGCACTGGCATCCAAGCCTTTGAAGCTGAGATAAACAGTACTGGATTAAGTAACAGTACCAAATACACAGGAAAAACATCTGTGTTATTTCTGTTTCTGATATATACCTGGCATGTATAGTTCACCTTCTCTTCTGTGCAGAAAACTTGCTGTTTTACTAAGAAATTATTTGCTGGAAAAAATAAGTCTTTTTATTTTGACAGGCTAAAATCTGGGAAAGGTGCTATTTGGTAATTTTAGTCATCTTTCTGTTTGTATTGCCACAGAACAGGATGATATTCTTGAAGACAATCTACTTATCAACAGCTTTATTTCTAAATACATATAGTGTCATACTATGTACTATTCTATGTAAAGAATTCTATGTAAATTACTAAACTGGAGAAGGGTGGAAAGCTGGAATATTCCTTAAGAAATCACCATCTTCTGCATCTTCCTGTTGCTTTGAAGAGGAAATAAGCATCCCTTTTCCCCAAAGAGCCATTCCACTTCTGTGAGCAGGAATTCTGCTCTTCCCTGCTCCTTCCCACCTTACATATATGTTCAGTAAAAGCAGAGCCTCATAGCATCTTCTGCTCCTTCCCACTCTGGTGCTGTGGCAGCTAACTGCAGTTTGGTCCTACTGTGGGAGAAGCTGCATCTCTGCTAATCCACACCACCAAAAGCTGCTGCTGAAGCTGCTCGAGCAGTTAGAAATGACCAGGGAACAAAAACGCAACATGAGGTTCCATATAAAGAAAATGCAGGCTAACTGGAATATAAAGGTTTAACATATAAGACATACAATCAGAGAACTGAGTCCTGGTAATGCCAAAGGAGGAAGTTAACAGAAGTAAGAGACATAATTTTGAGGTGCAAGCAACCAGGACAGGAATTATTTTGGTATACAGCCACTGAAGCAGGACAAGCTATGCCTTCTTCTGTACACTAGAACTCTTGAATTACTCAGGCCCCTCAGTAAGGCCGACATTAGGAAAGAGTCAAAAATAGCCAATAATGACTACTTTTGAGCCTGAGGGGATTTATTTTAATGAAATACTGAAAACTGGATTCAGACTGTACTGTTGACTATTGAAAGTAGTGGAGGGTATCTTAAGTGTAACATATGAAAGGCTATGGGGAGAAGAGCCCTGGAATGATTTGGACAGAAGGTAACCAGGCATAGCTAACTTACAGTACAAGGATGAAAATGAGAAAAAAAATGTTGTGAGGGAAATTGCAAAATCATTCTTAACAGCGTGTTCTATTAGACTTTTAAATAGGGAGAAAGTGGCAGAAGCTGCATTACTTGAATCACTAGATAAAGCACTCAAGGCTAATGTAGATATCAACAAAAAAAGAGGGTAAGAGAATACCTTTTATCACCAGCAAGTCCAAAGCATCTTCCCTCAAGAGCAATCACTTGGAAACAGTTTCAGTTTTCAAACTGAAAGTAATTTGAAAAAAATTGACAATGGGTATAGGAAAGAGGTAGAGGCAGAGTCCACTTGGAGATGTAAAGCTTAGCACTTTCAGAGAAAACAAAGCATTTGCAAGATGAGGAAAAAGTATTTATGCCCTCAGTAATTTTTTGAGCCTCAGCTCAAAGGAGAATCCTTCTCTCCTCAAGGAAAATCTTAGTTTAAATCAAGCCTTAGGAAATGAGCCTGAGGACACCTCCCATTTATCTAAAATAATTCTGCTAGTATATTACGAAGGTAAAGTGGGCAGCCCAGGGCTATTACTCCCTGCTGAGCTATCTTCTTTCACTTTACACCAGATAAGTAGTTGAATCTCACCACCATCTGCCACCCACTTATTGCCCATTTCTGGAAGACTTTGTACTACCCACTATTGGTACATGATACCCACTATTGGTACATGATACCCACTATTTCATTTCTCCAGTGAGCATCTGCTTTGGGAACTACATAACTAGAGACAAAGTTGTTATAATGAAACTAAAGAGATAGTCCCTCCTAAAAGGGCAAGTTCTTTCTTGTAGGTTGATGGAGTGCCCATGCCATGCCTGCAACTACTCGGCACTGCTGGAATGGGTACAACGGAAGGGAAATGTAAAACATGGAGCTGAACTGTTTCTTCCCAGGTGAGCTGGGAAGAACTTGGCTGATCTTCTTGGCTGATCACGAAACACAAAGGCCCCGTGGAAGGGAAGACAGTGTCATCAGATAAGCAGGTGGTATCAGCATGCAGGGATTTCCTAAAGAAGTTCCAAGTGTCTGTCCCTCTGATTTACAGCTGCTACCCCATGATAGATGTGCCTAGTTGTCCCCGCGTGGCTTACAGCAGGGCTTGCCTTCCTGCTCGTACACTTCTGTACTGTGTCAGCTGCAGCTCTCCTAGCAGGAACGCAACCCACATGGTCCTCTGTCCTCCAGGATCCTGCCCCAGCTCCCGGTGCTGTCTGTGTGGGCAAGAGTGTTCCAGGATGCCAAGGGCGCTCCCCTGGGCCCTGCCGGGAACGAGGGCCATTACCTTGCTGGACTTTCTGCGCCAAACCTCAAGAGGTGAGCAGATTACAGATGCCAGCTCATCTGAGGACTCCCTGAAGAGTTTATGCAGCATCTATTAGTTCCTACACCAGGCCATCTGGTTTAATGCCTGTATTATAAATGGAGCAGTGCTTATGCCAGCAAGAGGACCACAGGGCTGAAAGCACTGAAACAGGGAATAGTAACTCAGCCCAGTGGTGTTAAATTCTGTGGCAATAGCACAATAGCATTTTCACAGAACTTTCTGCTGTCTAATCCTCTTCTACACATTTATTTTTCTTTTCCTTTGCAATCTAAAAAAGAATAGAAATGGGGATGATCCTAACCCTTATATTTTTAATCCTTATTTTTTGTTTTGTTTTGTTGTTTCTTAAGACAGGCAGAAGAAAGCCTTTAATATAACAGTATCGGCGACTTTGCAGGCACATTTAATTCTACAGCTCTAAAATTTACTACATATTCATTAAACACATCAGCAACGCATGTGTGAGGGGGATGTGTGGGTGGTCTTCAGCTGGTCATTGGGACAACTGCTTTCTTCTTTTTCCCCCCATCAAAGAGCTCTAGGCACAGTAGTGTTGGGAAGGAACCTGCATGACCTTACTTTCAAACAGAGAGCAGTCTTTATAGAGCAGATTGAGAAAGAGCCAAAGCACACACACAAATACTGTATATGCCATGCTTCACCAGGAGGAACACTTGGAAATTAAATTAAATTAACTCAAAGGGCAAAACAACTGGGTAAGCTCGGGGAGTTAACAGCATCATCCTCCCCAGGTAAACACTGAAAACTCCTAATTAAATCTACAGTACTGTAATGTGTGTGTGTGTGTGTGTGGTTTATATTACTTTTTAAAAATTGCAAAAATTCATCACTGACCTGACAATACACAGGGTAGGCTCACTCTGCAACTGTTCACAGCCAGCTCAGTACTCAAAACTCAGAGAGGGTTATCTGTGGTGTCTGCAAGCAGCTGGGCAAACACTGAAACAGGCTTCACCAGTACCCCTTAAGCATGAAAAATACTGAGGAAACAGTAACTGAAGAGCTGGCCCCACTACATATGCATAAAGGGTAGTCCTAAATCCTGAACCCTTCATGTTCCCCTGGAAAATACTCTCTAAGCCATGCTGAGACACTCAAGCAAACCCAGTACCATCAGTGCTGGAACTGGCCTCAGCTTGAAATCATCCTTGCTTCTCTCAGGCCTTCCCTTCTCCTCTTGCCCAATGGCATATATGACATGTTTTGTCCTCCTCACTCTTCCCATGCCTTTGAGATGCAGTGGTAAATTGTGTTTTGAACTATCAGTTGTGTCTTACTGCATGCAGATCTAAATGAACTAATTTCAGCCTCCATCCTATCTTCTAGGTTCTGACAGAAGCCTTAAACTTTTTTTCTTTTTGGAGAGCACTGACACATGACTGCGGAGAGGACAAGCACATCAGTTTGCTGTTTAGGGTGATGTACAAGCTCTGTGTCATGATTCTTGGGTTCCTCACAAATACCTAATGGGCTACCAAAGCACCAAGGCATCACAGTATCCAAATGAAGCCAGACTGGTGCCCCCAGTACCTGGTATCTGGTAAAGCTCTCACCCGTGAGGACACCATGCCGTGCATCCTGCACACACCTCTGTGGTAGGTCTCTGTAATCCACAGGGCAGAGGAGGGTGGAGATGCCAAGGATGTGGTCAGTTGGCCCCCACACAGAGAGGACCCATATGGCTTCAATCCAACATTAGAAGGATATAGTAGTCCAGGCCATCTGCATTCCCTACACAGAGCAGCTTTCAACATCCTAGTCAAAACATTCACTGAAGACATCAAGGCCTGGGATCTCATCCTGAAGAAGTCCCTCACCAAAGCCTCTTCACTTAGCTTGCTTACTTTCTAACATGTCCAAGAAACATTTTTACTGCAAAAACTAACAACACTGCAGATCACAACTCAGTACAACCACAGCTTGAACCCTTTGAACAGTATTCTAATTGTGGAGATGAGAAGGCCTGAAAACACAACGCAGCTGATCTCTAAGCTCCTTAAGATGTGTGAGTCTCTGTGTTCAGACAAGTTCGCACAAGAAACTGCTGTCATCTGTGTGCAGGACTTACAGAACACCAAGCAATACTGTCTTGTGCTATTTACCTCCCTTTCTTTTCCCACACGCAGTGTTGTCATTCTTCATTATATTCCAGAGATGCTGGAGTCAAAACATGTCCACCACACCCTGGTCTAGGGGGAGTTGGTGTCATATCCTGCCTCCTCTTCTCGTTCCTTGTAGACAGGCAGTTTGCCCCTTTCCAGCCCCCTTTGGAAACTCGCTACATCTTCTGACCAGCTGTTGCGAGTGGTGGGCAAAGCGCCAGCCCAAGGATGTTCCCATTTCTGAGGAGCGAGCAGCGGCCAGCTGGCACGGGCCGTGTTGGACATCGGCGCTTCCCTCCTGGCCGCCACCGCCTGCCTTGCTGGGCCTGTTCTCCTGGCGCAGCCCCTGCGAGGAGCCGACCAGCAGCACCTGAGGACAGCAACGACACTCCCCGTGGGGGACGTCCTCTCCTCCCTGCCCACACTAGGGCCCAGCCGCACTGCGTGCTGAATGGCCTCAGCTCCCGGGACCGCTGAGGGAAGCTTCCAGAACCATGATCCTCGAGACTCTGGTCGCTCAGCTCCTCCAGCCAGACTGCTCTGCTTTCAACGCACTGTGAATGTATGGGCAGTCATTTCACTCCATCTTGCCCAAGAGTGTCCTTGGGTCACTGATACAGCAGCGCGGTACACCAAAGAATGGCAAGGCAGCGTAAGGCTCATCCGCTTTTATGAAGGACAGTAATCCCTTTGCCTGGCTTTAAGCCTGTGAAGAGAACAAGAGACAAAACCCAACTATACCTCTTTTGAAATGTGAAAATGGCAGCAGCAATTAGTACTGCTGTTTCTACAGCATCTTTGCTCAGATACAAGTTTTACAGGAGAGTGAAAACCAGTAGATCCTCTACTCAGTGGTCACCAACTGGTATAATCCAAGTAGTACTGTTACCTTACAGCAATCTGGCAAGAAAATGAGCTGATGTAAAAGTCTGTTTTTTGCTAAGTGTTACATATATATATATAAAACTATATTAGAGAGTCTCCTAATGCATCACAGCCTATACAAGGGAGGAGCATTTTACCCAGTATAGTATAACCCAACTGGCACTTAAAAAGAATATTAACCTCCTACCTGGCATAATGAATCTTGTAAATACTTCTAGTATGAGCTTGTGCAAAATCTAAACTCAACGAAACAAAGGATGGATCCTGAAAATGATGTCCTGAAAATCTTGCTGAATCCCAGACATAATCTTAATGAACATAAGAACTCCACCAATTTTTATGACTAGGATAAAAATAAATATAATAATAAGAAAGCCTCGATGAAAGCTTATTTCCACCAGTTAAAAAAAAAAAAAAGAAAAAAAGGCAGTTAAACTATGCACATGTTTTGAAACAAACAAATCCAATTAGGGTTTTCTTTCTTTCTGACCTTCAAAGAGACAAATGGAGGGTCACAAAGCCCAAAGATATGAGCCATTCCTAACAGGAAGGGCAGCATGTGAGGAGAAATTTAGGCAACA
>JAVCKT010096522.1:0-12946 GCA_032273925.1 Rhynchotus rufescens
TTAAAATTGTGGAGTAGAAGATGCAGGAGTGCTTGTAGCATCTTTAGTGCAGGCTCTGTTATGGCAGGGTCTTACCCTTTTCCAAACTCTTAACTTCCTTCCATATTACTTAGCTGGTTGTTAAATGGTGGCGGTGCGGCAGCTTTTAGCAAAAAGAATTCCCTTGCTGGACGTTTTAGATGCCCAGTCCTCCGCTTCCCCTCAGTGGGGTTGTTCTCTAAAGGGCTTTGTGATCACCTGCCCCCATGCTGGAGCACATGGAGTCATTTTCTGGAACAGAGTTCGGAGTGTGTCCGGTGTGCCGGATTCCCCTGCGGTGGCATCCACTTTGGGGCACCTGGAGGGCCCGGGCCGCTCTGCACCGGTGCTGTCTTGTGGTGTGCAGCACATCTCTGTGTTTGGGTCACTCTGCCCCAATGTGGGGGATTCACCCCACACCAGCGCGTGGGGCTCCCCAGTCTCCCAGAGATGGTGCCTGCTGCGCCCCTCGGGCAGCTCTGCTCCCAGCGCTGGCACATGGCCGCCCTGCCAGGCCTGGGCCCAGCGCTGCCCCTCAGCGTGTGGGGCAGCTCTGCTCCCAGCGCTCACACGCGGCTGCCCCACCAGACGTGTTCCCTGCGCTGCCCCTCGGCCTGTGGGGCAGCTCTGCTCCTGGCACTCACACGCGGCTGCCGCACCAGCCGTGTTCCCTGCACTGCCCCTCAGCGTGTGGGGCAGCTCTGCTCCCGGCTCTCACACGCGGCTGCCCCACCAGGCGTGTTCCCTGCGCTGCCCCTCAGCATGTGGGGCTGCTCTGCTCCCAGTGCTTGCACACGGCCGCCCCGCCAGCCGTGTTCTCTGCGCTGCCCCTCAGCGTGTGGGGCAGCTTCCCTGCGCCTCATGCAGCACCCAGAGCTGCCACCAGAGGCTACGGGGATGGGATGTGAGTGCACAGAAATGGCACGAGGAACGGGCGCTCTGAGAATCACACAGAACAGCCCCCATGCTTATTCTTGGGTACCCAAAATAGACCAAGCTTGTCAATTGCGTGCCTGCAGAACCGAGCTAATGCTAACAGCCCCCACCAGGGCCTTCTGTATATACATGTTTGTGTTCTTTAAGGTAAAGTAATAAAGTTTCGGGGGGCATTTGGACAGCAAAGGAGGTGCCGCAGAAACAGCCCTTCCAGAAAGTAAGGATTCCATGTTAAATTTTAGGTGCTCTTATGAGTGCTTTCAATAAAGGATAAAACACTGAGGAATAAGACCTGAAAGCTGTGGTGAAAAGGTGCTTAGATAATGACAAATGTCCATTCTAAACAGAGTGGGACCTGCTCAGATTATGAAGTTCATGGTCTCAGATTATGAAATATATATGATCATATAAAGCCTGCTTTGCACAGCACAGCACCAAATACAACTTATTCTTCAGGATTCTTTTTATTCTTAATGGCTTTTCAGAGCAAAACATATGTCTATTAAATATATATTTATGTACAAAGCAAATAACATATTTTGATGCTATGTTGAGGTTACAAAGCTGAACCTCAGAAGTTAGAATATAAATATATCCATACAAACAGCTGACAATATGTTTTTTTTTAAGAAAATAAATATATTAACATGTTTGTTTCAATGCACAACAGTTTTTCTTCGGATAGATACTGTATAAGAACTTGTCCTTGGATATACTCTTTACAACACTTTTTATATAGAAGATATTCTTCCCATATTGTTTGAAATATATGGCTTTGATCACCTTCTTTAATCAGGGTTCATTTTGAGTAGCTTTTCACATAAATTGTGATAGAATAGGATTTGAGATGGAAATATGGTGGTAAAAAAGAATGTGTTTAGAGCTTTTAGACCTTCCAGAAAGCTTCTTCCTTACTCAAAGGTTTTGTGTTTAGATTTCTGAATCATCTTTAAAAATTGGTGACTTGGTTTCACTCTGCACAGTTTTATCACAGTGGATGTCAGTGGAACAATATAGTAAAAGGCATTATTAATTTAATTTTAAAACAGTGTTTTCAAAGTCAGCACAATTATGCTATAACATCAATAGCATTATTAAATCTCTACAAATAAATGCATCATCACTTTTAATTACGTGTTACGCCTCATCCAGTAGCATAAGCAAGAGGTATCATTGTCTTATTGAAGAATGATCTGTGCCATTGCCATGGCATGCCAGCTTTATGGAAAAAAATCTGGTACTGACACACAAAATATGTCATGAGGAAAAATGAGCAACCATTAACGTAGTTGAACGTTGGGGAAAAAGTGAGGTATTTTATAACTAAAGTGATAAAACAGTTGTTAATTTATGGTTTAACTGGTGATGCCAAAACACATAGTTTGCTATTATCATTAATTCTTTTGGCTTATCAAAAGGTCATAGTGCAGAAAGCACAAAATACTTCGGTGATGTGCCAGATTTTGCGAAAGAGGTGTTTTATGGAAGACACCTCAACTGACTAATCTGGAAGTACATTGAATTGAATGTAGATGGAGGGGGGACTGTAGCTGATCAGGGGTTAGTGGGATAAGGAGTCGTAGCACCCATTTAGGTCACCTGTTCTCATTGGTTTTGTAGTTACAGTAGATAAAAGCTCTAAGAGAGATGTCGAAGAAGAGTTTGCCATTTTGGTGACCTGTGCAATATGCGGGTTTGAGAAGATGATATCAGACCAAAACATCATGTAGCTAGAGCCACTTTTGCAGATTTTCCTCCCAAGCGTGATAGGAAGCATAGGAAGTAACACACCAGTGCTCGTTCCTAGGGATGTGCTGGAGACTGTCAGCATGAACCACTCTGTGGATTAACATCGATGAGAGTTTGTTCCTAGAGGAAGACCAGAGCCAGGGAGCTATAAAGAAGGATAGAATGAACAAACTGATGGGCTAGAAATCTTATCTTTCCAACAAAGAATTTAGATGGATTTGGGCATATCGGATAAGGGGTGTCGAAGCCAAGGAAGAATGCTTTACAAAATCAAGAATGGATATGATAGGGCATGCTTTTGGTTGAGGAGGTTGGTGTGAATATATATGGCCATATATATTAGTGTATAAAAAAGAAAGTGTATCCTGCCTGTGAAGACCTAGGGGAAATGTTAATGTAGACCAGACATTCGCTGTAAAAGCCAGAGCTTTTGGGAAGGTTGAAGAACACTGTATGGAAAGGACTTGTGTGAGATAAAAGTCTGAAAATTTTATTTTAGCCATGCGTAGCTTAAGTCGATGGCCAGATACTCATGGAGAGATAACAGAGAGGTGGTGTGAAGGCAATCTGAGGAGAGAAAAAAAACCCTACAGAATGTGATTTCCAAACAGTTAAGGACTAGAGTGGCGTGAGTGAGGGAGCGGTAAGCCGGCCGCCTGCATGTGTGTTCTGCAGAGATGAAGTGTTGGGCACGTTGGCTTTCTCACCACTGTGACTTACATCTAGTTCGTTTTGGATTGATCTGCTTGGAAGCCAGGTGGTTTTGGGAGACAGCTAATAAAAATGGATTAATCAATACTTGTTTCATAAGCTAAGAAGTATTTACGCTGTTGAAAAACTCACCTCCTTAATGTTCGGAAGAGTTGGCAAGACAAGTTTGAGCAGAACTATCTCCTTGAAGAGTAGATGCTCTTCTTGAAGAGTAGATGCTCTTCCAGTAGAGATCCTGAATATCTGCTAATGAGAAAAGACCTGAGAAGGATTTTGGAGCTCCCGGTGCTTTTCCTTTTCACACTGCACTACTTTTGTTCGGAGCTGTTGGGGAGTGATAGAGACAATAGGACATGGGTCCGTTCTGTGTGGAGCTGGAAGAAGGAGCAGGGCAGGTGAGTAGCAGTCCTCGTTTTGGGCTTCCACATAGATAGTCAGGCCTGGTTGGAGTGGGGAAGCTGCCAAACACTGACATTTATTCAGCCCTTTCAAATGAAGTACAACAGATCACTGTTTTCCTAGAAGATGTCAGTGCAAATGTTAGAGAAGAGCTGCTTCTCCATTTTCAGCAAAACTCAGTTTCCAGATCTGAGCTCTGTTGGCTTCAGTTATTGCAAGTGCATTCCAGATAACCACAAAAAGCACAAGAATTCAGACTTTTTATTTCCTTTTTTTCTTTTTTCTTTTTTTTTTTTCTAGAAATCAATTCACATTCATCTAACTGCATTTGGTTTCATTTAACTATATTTGAAAACTTTGAAGATGAGACTGATACACCAATACTGAACTGTGAATCTGTGCCATTTCCATTAAACATAGATAAACAAAATATATGCAAGAATAGGAATCTCCTGTTCTTGTAACAGCCTTGTGTTCTTGTAACTCCTATTTCATTGTAGCTTTTTGGTATCCAGTCCATTCTTAACAACTAACCAAGTATGAAATTCCACTGTAGCAAAGCAAATAACACTCATCTACATCATCACTGCTTTTGTGTTCATTACTTTTAAACAGATTGTTAATAGAGTATTGTAGAAATGGTTGTAGTCAATTCTTATATGTATCCTCATGTGACTGTGCAGAAAGTAACTGAAGAAGGTAGGCCAAGAAAATGCTTTTCTCTCATCCGTTTGGTTTATGTGACTGTTTAAATCAGGAGCTGAGCTCCTGGTCCAATCTCTGAGCTCAGTTATTATGGGCAG
This sequence comes from Rhynchotus rufescens, assembly GCA_032273925.1. NCBI lineage: Eukaryota > Metazoa > Chordata > Aves > Tinamiformes > Tinamidae > Rhynchotus > Rhynchotus rufescens. Next base: position 4,617 of record JAVCKT010096522.1, read on the forward strand.
GTTGTCTCGCCAAGCGCAGTAGTGGAAAGATGGAGTTGAAGAGACGTTGCAGACCTCGAGGAGGCGATGTTAAGGTGCCAGTTGTGTGCAGAACCCTTGAAACTTGCTGTGCCACCATGCAGTGACACGATTCCCCAGCTGATTCAGCCAGAGGCACAGAATCATAGAAACACAGGATGGTTGAGGTTGGAAGAGACCTCTAGAGATCATCTAATCCAACCTTCCCACTCCAGCAGGGACACCCAGAGCACGGGGCACAAGGCGGCAGCCGGGCGGGTTTTGAAGACCTCCGAGAAGGAGACTCCACAGCCTCCCTGGGCAGCCTGGGCCAGGGCTCTGGCACCCTCACTGTCAAGAAATGTTTTCTCAAGTTCCTGGGGAACTTTTGGTGCCTCAGCTTGTGGCCTTTTCCTCTAGTCCTGTCGCTGTCCACCACTGAAAAGAGGCCGCCCCCTCCTCCTCACTGCCTCCCTTGAGGTATTTATGGATATTCCACCTCCAACTGAATGTTCTGCCTAAGACCGTTCCTGGTCTCACCCTCGGGCAAATGCCCAGACCCCATCACAACCCCAACCCCATCACAGCTGCTGAGCTGAGCAGGCACCTTATCCTGTGAGGAGGCCCTGGCTGCCTTTAGCCCGTGGAGGTCTCTCACCCTTTCCCCAGCTCCATCAGTTCCTGGAAACCCACAAGCTGCACAAATGCAACAAGATCTTCCTGAAGACTTATCCCTGCGCTGCACCCAAGGCCCCGGAGAGCCCCAGGAGAGCAGTAAGATTCCCAGGGACCCCATTACTAGCTCCAGCTGGAAACGCGGCAGCACGTGGGACGCGAAAGGCCCACACATGCTCAGTGGGGCTCAGCGCCTGGCACCAGAAGCGCTTGCACGGCAGTCGCACCCACAGCAAAAATTACAGCCCTATAAATCACACGTGCAGCTACGATTCGGTCAAAGTCTCACGCATTGTGTTTGCAGGTTTCTGACCTGGCAAGTTATAGGTTGTAAAGGTCATCAGGGAGCGCTGCAGATGCTGAAATCTCTATGATCTCACCGATTTTCTGGTGGCTTTCACCAGCTGTAACTTGATACGAAGTTCCACACACACGTGCGCGGGAAGTGAGCAGCATTTGCAAAAGCCCCTGCCTTACAAAGCAGGAGAATCTGTGATTCGGTGATTCTGTGAGAATTGCCTGCAGAACAGCACAGACACGGCCAGATGCCGCTGGGAATTACATGCTCTGAATGCGAGGGAAGGGACAGCCCATCCTTGTGTCACTTAACGTGCAGTGTGCACACGCATAGGGCAGGAATAGCAGAGGCAACAGAGATCACCTGCTGCCCAGCCAAGCCCCCTTCCCCACACCACCAGCATCCCTCCAGTGCTGGAAGCAGCAGCAGCAGCAGGGATGAAGCACAGGGCATTTGCAAGGCTTGTAAAATCTTATCAATTCAGAAGGGCAATTCGTGCTAATCAGCTCAGATCACGAGTGCAAATGTTAACCCGAAAGGGCAGCTGAACGACTGGTGCAACCAGCTGAAGTTTAACCACCTGCAGGTTCACTTGTGGCCATCTGACCAAATCCCAACCCTCTCCCATGCTTCCTCCTGCTTAATTCCCCAACCTGCTAACTGCTGAACCACCACCACAGGATGGGTCCCGAACTCTCCAGTCCACAGCGTGGGCTGGGAATCGCTGGGAGCTGGCACAGCCGGGAGCACCTCACCTCCCTTAGGAACCAGGCAGTCCATGGCTGTTGAACCACCACGAGGAAATGCCGGGCATGGACCCAGCATGGCCAGATCTCTCCCGCTGCAGGAAATGTGCTCAGGGATCCTCATTTGCTTTTCCTTAGCACCTAATTATTACAATTCATTAGCTGAATCATCAGCATCAAATATGAAAAGCGAGTGTTTCCAGGGAGGGAGAGAGAGTGGCTGTGATTTCAGCAGCTCTGCACACACGAAATTCCAAGGAATAAAGTTCAGTCTAGTTGTGCAACTGGGCTTGCAAAGTAAACAGGCTTTTGCTTCTAAGGATTTTTAAAACAGATTTTTAATCTTTAGAGACATGTTACGATATGAAGCAAATTCTATTTCCTGTTACACAGTATGTAACTGGAGTAACTCTGATAATCTTCTCAATTCAACACCAATTTCAAGTTTTCTTCTTCACAGAAACTCTGGAATTGTGCAACAGCAGAAACAGTTCCAATGGAATAACTGGACTTTGAACAGGGTTAGTGAAACTAGTGCTTTGATCGTGTGAATTGCCCCCTCTTCAGCAAGCTAGTTATTACTACACAGGTGAAATCAAGATTTTCAGGTTGCAGCACAAAAAGGTGACATTTCAAAGCCAGTATTTCCAAAACATGCATTCAATTGACTGAAAAATAGTATAGTTTTGTAGTGGGCTAGAGTTTGAGGCTGAAGCAGAAGTGTGCAGGTGAGTAAAACCAGAGATGTATAATGTGTGTGTTAACCCTGTTTTAAGTGCAGCAGCCTCAGGAAGCATCACGCTGTGTTCCACATGCCATGCACGTGCAGCTTTGCTAATAAAGCCTCAACACACTCTTAAGTTCTTGGAGCACCCCCTTCCTAATTATATACTTTCTTTTATGCACAAACTTTCAAAGAACTCTAAAAATTTATTTATTTGTTTGTTTTTAGGGAAGAGACTGAAGTAATCTAACCTCTTAATTTTCTGGTACTAGCCACATGAGAAAGAATTGAGCTGTTACACCAGGTTCTCCTCCAAACAGGGATTTCTCCAGCTTAGGAACAAACAGGATTCCACAACCACGGATGCCTGCCAGCATCCAGGAGAACTTGCTCCGCACGTGCTGCTGCTGCACAGCTGGTGCCCAAGGGTGGTGGCATCCGTCTCACAGCAGGCACCTTTCCTCAGCAGATCACCAGAGCTGCCTCTACAGTGAAGGCACGAGGCAAGCAAACCTGGAGCCATCCCAACAGTTTCAGCTTGGAGAAGGAGGAAACAGAGGGGGCATTAATTTCCCTGGACCACCCGGGGTTTTGCCTTAGGCTTTCAGAGGGGCAGGTGAGGCCTGTGCCTTACTCTCCACTTTAATAGCCCAGAAACTGCCACCACAGAGCACTGCATTTCCTATTTGCCTTGCCTTGTATCACCTAACTCGCTATGCCACTATCAGCCTACAAATGGACACCGTATTTTTTTCTACGATATATGTGTAAGTTGTACAAATGCCCAGCGCCAGAGCATGTGCTTGCCTTTACCTTGGGGTACGGAGCTTTGCAGAGCAGCCCTGGCAGACAGCCGGGCTCCGAGCGCACAGTCCTGCCCGGGCCAGAGGAGCAGCTAATCCAGCCCTCCTCAGCGCAGAACCAGCTACACAGGTAACCACAGAACATCGCCCTTTCTTCAGGGCTTTTGAAAAACTAACAGCTCAGTTTCCAGCACGTTGGCAGTCACAAACAGGGTCCACTTGCAGTTCCTGTGAATTTGATGGAGAATTTTGAAAAGAGAATCCGTCACACGCTACAGAATTCGAGTTTTCTTTTATTACAAGGGAGGGTGAAAGAAGTTACAACAGCGAAACTGAACCTTGAGATGCATTCTGACACAGAACAGTTATGAAAAGCAACAGTTTTCCTTCAGCACAGTAGTTCCTGCAGATGGATCAGAAGGATTGTTTACACTGCACTGCAAATACCACACAGTACCAAGGAGTGAGATGACTGCCTTACTCCCTACCTATGGTAGGCAATAAGTAAACAGGCAATGTAACTCGAATTGTTTTGGAAACCCATTATCAACAGAATCCTAGTGAAGAAAAGTAAGCCTTTTCCATCTCTACCAGAGTACCTAATATGGCATTTGGACACTTCAAATCCAGCACACTTGGCCACGTATTATTTTAGTTGGGTTGTCTAGTTTCGGAAAGGAACTCAGCCCGAGCAACTTGGGCAAAGGCTTCTCTGTCAAGACCATCTCTAACAACTCCTGCAGCGTAAAAATATAGGAAAAATGTAAGCAGTTGGTGTCACAGAGCTCTTCTACGCTTCATACTCAAGTATTTTAAGGTCTTCAAGTAGTTCTCTGGCCAGTGCTTGCAAGTCTGCGTTGCGGCTCTTGGAGAGCGCAATGATACGCTGGAAGGGCAGCGTATCCCGCATCTCCGGCGCCGACCTGGCTAAAACCTCGGGCTCCAGAATCACCGACTGCAGAAGTCGCAGCACGTGAAGACAAACTTCCGTATCCGGGTCTGAAAGCGGGAGGGAAAAAAATCCAGGTGTTAATTAAACGTGACAACAGAAATAAATATATATATATATATAAATATTTATATAGTAGTATTAAAGCTCTAGAGTGGGATTCTCCTTGACCCACCAGGTGTGCTGGGAATAAGTGAGGTGCCACCATTCGCATCTGCCCTTTAGTGCCGTCTGGATCTACAGTGAAGCTGAAGAAAAACCCACCTGAGCCCCTCGGCAGTGCTTGGGAGCAACGGATAACCGGGAGCCTTGCTCTTGCACGGCCATGTAACGCCATAACTAAGTGCATTTGTCAACAAGCTGAATTTATGCAGCCCGGAGCCAAGATGTACTGCTGGATATAATCGGCTTGAAAGCAAAATAAGTTCTATCCCATGACTAAATAGTCGTAACAATAGACTTCACAACAAACAGAACAACTAATGAAAGCTGCTGTAAATGATCGAGCTTCTTTTTATATCAGATTTCAGATATCTTCAAAGCTCAATTAAATATCACTTTTTAGAAAAGATTATTAGAAATAATGAAGTTTCCAAAGGTTAAAACATCACTTTTTAGAAAAGATTATTAGAAATAATGAATGAAGTTTCCAAGGGCTAAATGCAGTCTACACAAAATTGAAATGGGTCCTGAAGCTAAGCGTGGTTCCTTATGGATGTGTCAGAGCCACTCAGCAAAGACCTCTGAACGACTTCAGCTAGCAAGACATGTAGTAACTCTGCTGCTAGGAAAGCAGCATGCAAGCTTAATTATGGAAACATTAGCACAATTATATTTTAATCACACACAACAGTCTGTTTGCATTTAATAGTTGACAACTTTACAAAGGTTATTCTGCATACTCCAAATGACAACATACAACATATGGCTGAAGTAGCTACTTGTTCCACGTGCTGTGCACGCAGGACATGCTGGTCACCAGCAAACCTAGTCTCCTTAGCAAGCCTTTGACAGAGCTTTGTCTGGAAACACCAAGCAAAATAAGGGCAGATAACGTGGCACGTAGAAATCACTGCAGAGACAGAAGTCTGGCTGGAGGAGCATGAAGTGCTGCAATGAGCACGTCCCACTGGGAGGGAAGGGAGCGCGGGGTGGCCTGTGACAGGCTCTGTTCTTGGTTCTGTTGGCTTTAAATTGGTTCTGTTAATAGCACCTTTAATACCTGCACGTGTGACCCTGAGCAATGAGTAAGAAGTATTGTTCATGAAAGGAACGGGGCAATGCTGAAAGCAGCCAGTGGAGAAAGCAGAAGATGAGAGACAACAAGGACTATGGCTAAGCATGAAGCTGCTCGCATGGGAATTTTTCAGCACGTGGCTGGGACAGTATCAAAGACTGTGACATCTGATCTGTTTGCATTCAGGGACCGTAGGGATCTGTTTGGATTCAGGGAATCCTTTCAAAAACAAGTGGGTGCAAAAGTTCTCGATTTTCTGATCTATACTGACATAATCAAAGTAGGTCTAAAGGCCTGGCCTTCTTCCTTCCATTCCTTCCACTTTCATCTTTATGCTTCCCACAGGCTTATTTTTTTTCAATTGTGTATTTTTGCCAGATAAAACATCCGAACTCTGCCATACAACTGGCATCCCTCCTCCATGCTTAGTATCACTCTATATTTATTCATTGGAAACAGCAGTAATAAAAGAATAGCCCAAAGAGGTAAGGAAGCTTTCAAAAAGTGAAATCTACCTAGTGCATTACTATCTTCCTGTGCGTGGGATTATCCCTCCATGAAGCAAAGACATTAATACTTCTAGTGACTCACAGCACTGCTGGGAAGCTTCATAGATGTTGCTGCTTTAAATCCTTGGATGAAATGTGCTTCATTATTAATACTGCATCTCTATTACCATTATGTTTAGCAACGAAGAACTGATCAAGGGCGAAGCATTAGCAGGGGAAATAATAAAATCGGGATCTGCAGGGGAATCAGGAAATGATTTCCAGCCTGACCCGCAGGAATGTTTTCCAGTAAGGGCAGAGAGGCTCTAGGAAGAGGCTCCGACAGCAGCCGGGGAAGCTCAGCTGCTTGAGTCACCCCAAGGAAGAGAGCAGCGAAGGGAGGAAAAGCTCCCGCACCAGAGGACGCTTTAATGCACTTTTAACATCTGATTCCTGTTGTTCTGCACACGTTCTAATTCACTTTAAATGGGATAACTGGAGATGCTTTAAAACCTACTCCTTTTAGATTACATTTGGCTTTGAGACTACTGCTTACTATGGATAATCATGTTTTCTAAGAGGATTTTTTTTAAGTACTTTAGAAGTCTTTTCCTTGTCTCTCTAGTATCAGTATTTTCTTCTTAAGAAAAATCTCTTAAAGAACAGTCAAAAAAACGCAAAGAATCTTAATTGTTCAGCATTATGCTTTCGGTAGCTTCCAGAGTTAGTCATTTCCACGCTCGCAGAGTAACATTTTGTTTGCCCAAAAAAAAAAAAGAGAGAATGTTTTAGCTGTAATCAAATCACCACATCCTCTCCTCCCAGCAACGGCCACACGCATTTCTGCAGCCGAAATTACAGAGCGGCGGTCGCTCTTTCTGGGCAACGGAGGAGGAGAAGCAGGCAGGCTGCCTCAGCCCGGGCCCGCGCGGGTAACGCTCGGCTGGAAACACGCAGCGCGCGACGCGCTGATGCAATTCCCACGACGGGCTGCAGCTGCTGCAGGAGGCTGACGCTGGCGCCGCCGCCTGATGTCACCGCCGCCCGATGTCATCGCCGCCTGATGTCACCGCCGCCTGATGTCACCGCTGCCCGATGTCATCGCCGCCTGATGTCACCGCCGCCTGATGTCACCGCCGCCTGACGTCACCTCCTTTCAGTCACCGGCAGCAGCGGCGGTGGTGGCAGCGCGGGCAGGTTCCTGTCACGCCGGTGCCTGGCGGCTTGTGTTCATGGATGAGCTGCTCCCTGTGGCGCAGCTCAGGGCACTGCACGGGCGCTGGCGCAGCGGGACGCGCTGGCGCAGCGGGATGCGCTGGTGCAGCGGGACGCGCTGCCGCTGCCCCCGTGCGCAGCGGGCACCGCTCAGACCTGCTGCGTTTGCAGCAGGAGCTGCCCCGTGCAGGAGCCCTCTGCACTGCTGGGGCTGGTGGAGCTCTGCCAAAGCCTGCCGCCGTGCAGGGTTTTCCGGACGCTTCCCTCAGGCTGGGACAAGAAGTGCTGCCATGAAGGCTCGAGGAGGAGCAGGGCGCAGAGCGGAACAGAAAATAAGCAGCTTTGCTGCCCAGCTCCCATGAAAGCACCTGCGCTTTGAGCCCCTGCCTTCTCCCCAGCCCCAGCCCCGACATCGCTGCTGGGACTGCAGCCACGGGGCTCACCCACCGGCCCGCGCTGCTCACAGCTTCACTGGCAAATCCTTGGAGAGGCTCCATGTCCGCACGCATCCCAGTCTGCCTGCCTGCTGCTCACGGGGCTGGGAGCTAACGGGCATCCTGCAGCCACACATCGCTGGCCACCACTAGCCGTGCTGCCCAGCTCCCCGTTGTCCCCAGGAGGGATCGTGCACGTTCCCATGGCAGCTGCTGAGAACTGGCACGCAGGGCAGCGTTCCTGGCACCCTACTCCAGCCGGATGGCGCTCCCAGTAGCTGCTCCGAGACAACCGCGGAGGCCGGACAAGCACTCAGCTCAGGCAGCAGCAGCCCAGACACTTTCCATGCCACAGCTGCAGCTCTCTGCTCAAGAATGTGGTCCTGAGACACAAGGGCAAGACCGTTTTTAACACCTCTGCAGAGCCTAAGAACTGCTCACAGCCTGAAAAAACAGGGATCTCAAGTTCTGATTTATGACAGTGTCTGTTTTCTTTAGTACAGACTTTCTTCTGTAAGCAGAGTTTTTGGTAGTACAGATACCTTCTAAGTAAGAACCAGGGTTTTTAAAATACTCACCACCAAACCAAATATAAAAGCAGGACAAGCAGCACATCAATTGAAGCCTGGAGGCAGCATTAGCAGATTGAGAATATGCTGCACACAGACACTTATAGTAGAGACTGTCACTTGTAAGGAATTTGGACAAACAAGGTTAGATTTCCGTGTGTAGATATTCCGTGTGTATCCCGTGGAAACTGAAGG
>JAVCKT010096523.1:0-11249 GCA_032273925.1 Rhynchotus rufescens
CTATGCTGGTCTTTCTGTTCCGAGAAAGGTGCATAATCAGCATGGGGGTTATGATAGCTGCTTTGCACTGTTGGATATGTTCAGACAGTAGCTGCTCTTCTAGCTAATACCCCTGCGTTCTCCGTGGCAGACAGGATCTGCAGTGGTCTGTGCAGTGGGGTTGTAATTACTCGTCTTAGAGGTGGAAAAATCCTAGAACATAACTATCTTTCCCAAAAAAAAAGTGCTTTAGAAAACTTGTCTCGTGTCATTTAGACAACTGAGCTTCATGCAGTTTATGAATCTGAACTTTTTGACCCTCCTTTTTTTTTTTTTTTTAGTTTCCAGATGATATTTCCAGTATAACTGTCCAGTATATCTGTCTGCCGTCCCTCCTTTCACCAAACTAGCCCTCTGTCAAATAGGAATTGCAAAGGCTGGTGGCAAAAGGCTAATAGTTAATGGAAGTGTAGCTCTGTAAACCATGTTCTTTTCTTCTCCCTGTCACATTTAATTTATTTGGAGAAAGTGTACCTTAATTCATATTGTGCTTCTCATTTGATTCATGTAAAAATCACTTTAAATAGCCTTACAACAAAAGAGGAAAAAAAGCTTTCTCATTCATATATTCTAATCTATTAGTAAAAGGGAAATGGATCAGAGTTCACAAAACTAGGTGGATGCTGGTGCGATAAATTACTTCACTTGATAAATTGGCAGACATTCTCCAAAATCACCCGATTCTAGATTTTTGTTATAATTGTTACGAATTACCTGAGATCATACGCAGAAAGACCATGTGTTGAAAACATAAATAAAATATGAGGCATGTAGGCCATTAAAAACATCAACTTTGAGTATATTTTTAATAAATTCCTTTACAGATACTGTTGTTATCTGCCCTATTTGCTTAGTTCTGCCCCCTTAGTTGTATCAAAGCAAGTCACAAACAGCATTTGCACTGCATCCAACATAGGTCATGGTGACTTTTTCAAGGGACAGAACTCAGGATTTAATGCAAGGAAAAAATAGCTCCTACTTTTAGTTACCTCTTCTGGTTTTATTTGCATTATCTTATCTGCGATGAATTAAATTATTTCTTTCTCCTTTGGAGAGTCAGTTTGAATATTCTTCATTAGTTATTGCTGTATCTGATCTACATATATATGGATTCCTGATGGATAGTGATTTAAATGTGTATGTGGAAGAGCTGAAAGATAGTGAGGAAGGCATTGAAAGATTTTTATTAATGTGTGCAAGTAAGGATTTCAGTACAAATGCTTTGTGCTTAGGTGTAATTTTTTTTTGTAACTGCTTTACGAGGTTTCCTAAGGATGAAGTAATTTGTAATGGAATAAATGATAGTATCTGCATATAGCTCTTCAGGAAATTTATTCTTGCCTTTTGCTCTATCACTTAGAATATAAAGCATATTGTGTTTGTTTTTAATAAGGATGAAACAAGAATTAGCCAGCACTCTTCATCTCTGAAACAGATGTGGTTGTTCTTGCTCTGTGTCTCCAGCGCTAAACAGGCTGAGCTGGAGCTGCAGGTAAACAGTTTGGCTTTGAGGGACATCAGGTTTTAAATGAGCCAGAATGCCCGTGCTCTGCAGTTGAGCTACGTGAGTGGAAGGTTTGATGGGTTTTCTTCTTCTGTATTAACTATCTCTGATAAAAGAGGCAAAGGGGAGCAGCACTGTACATCTCTTCCCACATCTGTGCTGCAAAACATAGCACTGCTGTGAATAATCAAAATAAAAGTATAATCTTGGCTTCGTTTTAAGTTAGTAGGAGTTCTGACTTTGTTGGAGCTGACTCGCATTAGTTTTTCTTCCTCAGATACCGGTGATTGATGTCATCGAGGAGCATCTCAGAGGCAGCGGTACTAGACAGATAGTGCATTTTCTGTTGTTCTGTGCATTTATCTGTGAAGTGGGAATAATGATGAATAATTACCTCAAATTGGCTAAGACATTTTGATACGAAATAGATTGTATTTTGAACGCTACCTCAAACTGCGATTTCTGTTTTGACATCAGGAAAAAATTTACTAATCAGTAACTTTATTTTAAACAAATCATTGAAGAAACTGCTATCCTGCCTTACTCCTCAACTCCCACTGAATCGTCAATCATTCCTTCATCAGCTTCCTGGGAGCAGAATTATATCTTTATATGAGATAATTCTGCCTCCATTTCCTGCTTTGTCCTTTTCCTTTTCAGAGTGATGAAATGGCAAATGCAATAGAAAAGAGGTGTGAATAGCTGCTCTTAATTATGAACACTAATGACGTGTTACACAAGTTTCTTTCCTAATCTAGGGTTAAATGTGGCAAATTATGAAGTCTGCTTTGGCAAACTTGACCAATGAATGTTTGTGCTGATCTAAGAGAAATATTATGGTATACAGAGTTAAAAGGTTAGTTGACAAAATGTGGTTTTTCTGGGTGGAAGGTGATTTTCACCGTCTCTAAGATTTCACAGAGAATTTTTGATTTTTCAAGTGCTTTGCCTATTATACTGAAAAATTTCATCAGCAATCGTTATATAGATCAATGTTCTTCTTACAGATGTGTTTCAATTTTCCAGCTGTTTTCTTGTAACGTAAACTAAATCTTGACTGTGTGACATTGATAGGAGTAGAATTTCCACCCATTTCCACTAAAGTCAGTTGCCGAGTTCTGTTCAGGGTACAGTTCAGTACATGTGTCTGTCTATACATGTATTTAAGTCAGTGAAATTGTTTGTCTTGATTACACCGGACTAAAGAATTTCTTGGGAGGATCATCAGCTAAAAGGACTGTTTTTATAAGACAGATAAAAAAATCAACTTTAAATTACCTTACTCAGTATGCCTGCTGGTTAATTTAGAAATAAAATTGTTTCCTTATAAATTTTAAATGATAAACTATAAAAGTGGAAGTGCAGTCACAGCTGCTCGTAACCCACAATGTATATTTTATTATGAACTGGAGTAAAAAATATGTGCAATTTAAAGTTGATTCAATTTATCAGTCTAACTAGAAAATATGAAGACTGTCAAACCGATGTGTAGCATCTAATCAAAAGAAAAACACCCTATCTGAGATTAATATCATTAACATTTCAGTGTTTCATATGACAATGAATCCTCAGTGCACACTACATTCTTTGATGTTCCTATGCAACAAATCCTCCAGTGGATTTATTATGATAATTTTAATGGTGTTTTTCTTCTCAAGGGTTGTTTGAAAAGCAAATAATAACTATTATGAATGCAGGCATTACAAGCAAAAAAAAATCTAAAATAACAGCGTTTTGATGTTATAAATTGTTTCACATTAAGATCAAACAAGAAGGAAGTCAAAGCAGTATCAAGGCTTGGAATTTCTTATTTTAATGAATATTTTCTAGGCATCGGGTTGTGGATGCATTTAATTTTATGGTTCATTATATCTTAACTCTTCTGTTGTTACATCTTTTTATGTGAAAGCTAAAGTTTGTAGAGAAAAGGTATTCTTAAAGGTGGTCCGAATCCCCAGTGTTCAGCACTGCGCAGCTCTGATTTTAGCCCCAAACCAACTCTAACCTTATAGAAATTGGCATATTGTCACTGCCTTAGTTATTCAGTTCCTGTCTATTAGAAAATATTACTGGAAGTTATGGAAAGTATGCTTTCTAGATAGTATTTTTATGAAATATAGAGAATAGTTTACTTAAGATTTGTATATTGTTCCTTCTAATTATATAGGGAATAAGTTCCGTAGTGCAAAAGCAATCTATGAAGAGATTCTGAACACAACTATGTCATGTAGTGCTGTGTTTTGGGTATTAGATTCCAAATAGATTTTAAATAACATGAATATTCTTGAATAAAACCCCCTGTAAAATGGAATTATCAGACATTACCATTATGCAATACCTAAAATAAAAACTGACTTACCATAATATACAAAGTATAAACTGTGCTGACTAGACTTATATTAGTCAGCCTTTCCTCAGAGTCTCTCAAGAAATTTATAATACCAAATGTCAAAAATGTTTTTTCTTTAAGAAGCCATGGAGAAACTCCAATTTTTGTATGTAACTCAAAGATCATTTTGGTAATTTTGTTACTGACTTTGGTGAATATTGAATCTGACTTGTATTAAATTACTTGGAAATAATGCCTAAGCTTGTATAGATAATGATTGTGGACTAATTCTGTAGATAACACATAAAACATGAGGAAAAATGAAACTAGTAATAATGCTTTGCATGACTTTTTGCCAGTATATTACATGAATTGAAAAATTATGCATTTTGTGCTTGAGACCTAATACTTGAGTGGAATACTACTCTTTTGGTAGAAAATGTAGCTGGGAAATCATACTGTTTAAGCAGCTGAGGCAGGGATGGGATGCGTGAAATAAAAGCTAATTACAAAATTAACAATATCTTCTGTGCCTGAATAATTTCTGCTTTGCTATTTCATGGCTTGTCGCACTAGTGATGGGATGGTGAAAATGCTTGGGCAAATTAAGGATTTTTCTCCAGTTGTCTCCAAGCTAGCACAGATACATTTTGGAAGATGCCACTTAGGAATACATAATCCTTTATTTTCAAAAGAAGTTATTTGGAATGATATCTTCATTCTTAAATAATGATCAAGATATATTTCTGACTTGTTCATAGAAATATACCATAGATTTTCGTTTCAATAAATTATAAAAGTAGTTGAGGCTTCTGTAATGTAATTTTATTGGATGGATTTGATTGCATAGAAGAGGATTGCCACAGAATACGGCAAGCTTCATTTGTGAGAAATAATCCTGCTAGGCGATCAAAATCCTAGAGGGAATTTCACACAGATGAATGAGTTATTTAGCTGACAAGAAGCTCACTAACCTCCACAACACAGAAAATGCACTTACAACAAATCGGCCAGTTGGTGCATGAAACCAGCAGTTAATCTAAAACTGCCAGTGGACCACATGAATGACTGTAGCTGTGAGGAATAAATATGCACATAGGTCATATATTCCTTCCACATTTTCACTAATCAGAAATCTGTTCCATTTTCTCAGGCTATATTTAAGGAGATTTTCCATATATGCAAACAAATGATCTAGAAATTCAATGTGTGAAGTGAGATTGTTGATTACTTTCTTTGAGCATTCAATTAAAAGTATTATTTTCTATATAGAGCAGGATATCTGAAAGCTTCCGGCCAGAGTCTCATAAAATTCTGTAATGGTTGTTTCACCTGAGGGTTTGTCAGCCATACCAATCTAGCTCTTAGAACCATGAATAATTATTAATTGTTGTGTATTTGAATGGAAAGAAGAATAAAGTTCTTTCAAATTCAGAGTGCCTACATTGTCATCATTTTTAGATTTGAAGGCAAAATTTTTGCAGCTTACATTCGATGGCTACCCAGTACAACCACCATTTCAGATACTTCAAAATAACAAAAGAAGGCCTTCAAGCCGCTTTACGTGTGCAAAGGGCAGTCAGACCTTCTGTCGACACCATAGTCATTGAATAAATTTAAATATAAAATAAAAAGGTATGGTGCTAATGTCAGGATGAGAAACTTTTTGTGTTGTCAGGGGACAACTGCTCTTTCTTACTTCAACTTTTTTTTTTTCCCCCCATTACCAAAGTAGTCTGTTTTTAATCTTCTAGAACATTGACTGTAAATTGTGATTTTAATTAAATGACTGCCAATTTAACTAATTATGCTCAGCACAGCTATGGGATTGTATTCAGTCTTGTTCTCTTTTGAAAGTGAATAAATTAACTTTAGTGAGCAGAGGAAACTAATGAGGCAGCATTTGCAGAATGTAGAACATAACTTACATAAAGTAAATAAGAATAGATCATATTTGTTATCGATTTTCTATTTTTAAATAAGCCAAAAAGTTAGTTAGCAAAAGAAAAAAAAAGATATGCTAATACAGCCCTGCTTTATTTAATTAAATATTCTAAAGATAACTTTAAGAGAGGTTTAGAGACATCAGGCTGGCTCCATGCAAGCTATTAGCCAAACCCAAAGCTCTGGAGAGCATCCTGGGTGCCAGGGCTCATTTTCTGCAGGCTGGTTCAGGACTGGAAACAGGCTACAGCTTCAGTACTGTTCAAATTTATGCCCTAAAATATTCCAAGCTCTTCAGAATGCTGCAAATTTATTTATTTGTATTTCTTACTTAAAATGAGGAAGGAAATTAGTTTTAATTTCTGCTTGCAGTTAGGGACCTAGCTTAGGAACTTTTCAGTGTCAGAGTTTTGTGGGGAAAGTTTATGAAGGAAAGTATTTTTCAAACCTAACTAATGGCAGATTGTGACAGCTGCTGTCATTTGCTAGACTACATCCATTTGCCCAGCACTGTGTTTTGGAGGATATGTGTGTACAGCGTCTCAGCTCTTCAGGAAGAAAACCTGTATTACAAACTTGTTTAAAAGCAGTCTTTTTTGAAATAAGTGCCTGCGCGTAAAATTTATTAATTCAGTTCCCTTAGGAATCTCTCAAGGGGCAGGACATGATTGCTAAAGAAAAATCCTCTTGTGTTCTTGTATGCATCCTATTTTAGAGCTGCGCAGTAAACTATATTAAATTTTTGGGGAGCTTGATAAAATACAGAGATATGTCTATCCATCTATCTATCAATCTGGCTGTCATTTTAAAGAGAAGACTTCTATGCAGTAGGAGCTTTCACTCTGCAGTTGAATCTTAGTAAAACAAATTTATCCAAACAAAGATTTTGACTAAAGGACTTTTCTAGAAAAAGTCACTTTATTGAAATGTTCCAGTGTGCTGTAATTGCTCATGCATTTGGGTATCCAGTAAGTTATTTCTACTAATTCCTTTCAGAAGTATCTTATTTTCTTCAGATTTGAGGTGACATATTCAGCTTTGTCTTCATATGGTCTAATGTCGCTAATTTTTGTGCAGCTGGTTCTGACAAGCGCAGAGCACTATGCACTGCTCGTGCTGAGCTGCCAAGCACAGAATTCTTTGATTTTCAGAAAGCAAGCACTAAAAAGGAAGCAAAAATGTAAGAAATCCTCTTGGATTTGTCCCAAGATAAGACTGATCATTCCGGTGCCACACTGCAGAATGTTTGCATTTATGGCTTGCTCTTACGTACATCAGCCCATGGACTTCTCCATATCTGTAAATTGCAGCCTTTGGAGTTTTTACATAGCCATATGACAAATATTCTCTTTTGCAGGTCTGTATGACCTGAGAGTTAGAATGGTTCAGATTAGGATTTTATAATGGTAAAGAGCTGCTGCTAATTCCTCTCTATGGTAATGACTTGCACATTTATGGTAATAATATTAAACTAACAGTGGCTAGTTTATAGTGGATTCAGAGCAACCTAAACTACCCAACCTACCCAATATTTGGGGGAATGAGGAGAGGAGGTGTAACCCTTTCAGAAGACCTGAAAAGATTCTGGTTTTGCACCCCTCAGCTTCTAATACATTGTGTCTGTGGACGTTGTCTCGTCTGAAAATCTGGGATTCAGACCAAAAAGTGAGTCTTTGAGATGAATTCTGGTGGCCAGTGTAACCCAGATGCCCTGACTCTACACGTTAATATACGACACTGAGTATCTCATTAAAGAAAAAAAAAAAGTAGCCTGGAGAGAAATGAAAATCTGAAAGAAAAAATATCATTAGGAAAGAAATATTGCAGCATGTACAGCCTAAGATACTGTGCAGAGATCAGTAATGTCTATGATAACTAGACTCCAGAGAATAAATCAAAGATAGGGATTTTTGATCACTTTGGTCTTGCTGTTAAATTACAAAACAGACTTTTTTTTTAATTTACTGAATAGAAGTTTTTTGTAGTGTTACATATATTCAGTAATTTGGGGTCATATTTTATAATGTTTATTAAGCCCAAATGTCCTTTAACTTCATGTTAAGAGGGAATTTGTCCTGAGAAGGGATAGTGAAAATGGAACTTAACGATTTCTTTCATTTGACAGTAAGTTGTTTGCTTATTGAAAACATTGGCACCATCAATTTGAAGTCAATTAAATCAAGATTTCTTATTTGGTAGAAAATCATACAGCTAATACACTTAACAGTGCCTGTTAATATGCTTAACAGGGAATTAGTTTTTAACTGTTTAGTTTCTGGCTGTATAAAAAAGTAGTCTCTAGACTACTCTGAGGTGGTATAGTGTAAATTGCACTTTCCAGTTCAAATATGACCGTGCACATGAAATACCACAAGGTGCAGAAGATAGTCAGACTGATCAGAAAATCTTGTTCTTTTCTTAGAATTTGTTTTGCAATCTCAGCCATTCTCCTAATCTGAAGAAGGGAGATTCTGAACAAATATTAGACCACAGAGATAGCAAAATAAAAGCAGAAAACTAGGAACCCTTAGAAGTTGTGTGTGTGTGATATAAAACACAACCTGTATAAGCATGGCCCAGGCAAAGGATCCTGAGAATCAATAAGACTAGCTCTCCTCCCAGAGAAATAGTTTATATCTGAGCCTGACAAAGCTTTTGCAACATGGAAGCTTGGTAATGATTCAAAGATCATGCAAGGTAACAAAATAAGAGGCTTAATTTAGATTGCTTGGATTTTAATGATATCACTGAATTCTTTTTTAAAACAAAAGAAGTATTTTGGGAAAAAAACCTCCAACTCCCAAGAGAAAAAATAGTTTTATTGAAATTTTTTATTTTGAACCACAGTCAAAAATATCAAAATATTTTGATTATTGGCTTTTAAGAGCCTTATTTTTTAAGAAAATGTTACTGTTTTCACATATGGGTTACTCTAGAGATATAGTTGCAAATATTGTTTGCAATATGTCTGAACAGTATTTATACAATTCATTGTCTACTGCTCTGACTTAGTGTAGCATAAGTGCACCTAACTGTTTTGGTTATGAATTATTGCCAGGTAATTAAATCAGACAGTTGCCTTCTGGAACTTATAATTCACCTCTATCAGCCAATACTTATAGACTTTAATTGTCTCATAATATTGTCAAAAATACATTAGCTGATGTTGAAAGGGTCCAATTGCATCTCTTTGAGCTAAACAACATATAATATTGTCCTTCCCCTATTTTCATTCTGCACATGTATCTTGCCGATGTCATGGGCTGGAGGGAGGACACATCATCGGGGTACAATCAGGAGCAGCTTTGGCAAAGCCAGTAGTATTTCACACATTGCACTGTGGAGAGAATAACTCCCTACAAAGTTGCATTGACTCTGTTCTGCCTACAGACAGTGGAAATTCTGCATTCAGTAGAAGTATTTTTAAACAAGACAAAAGTATCATTATAAATGTTTACATTCTTGAAAGAGGAAAATAAATCAGTCTCCATGCTCACTTCACTCAGCCAGATTATCTCAACTTCATTTTGGATTTAATGTAAGCATTTTATGACTTACAGAGTATATTATTTACCCAATATTTTGGGTAAACTTTCACATTTGGTTCATGTAAATGTTATTACTCTTTAGACCCAAGTTGCTTTCATATTATTTGCCATTAATGAAGATAAGTTCATTGATACTAAAAAATGTGATCATCTTTCTTTACTTTACTTTATGGTACCATAATGATTGCCATTTTATTATGCTTTGTTTAGACACATCCCTGTCCCTATAGACTAATATTTTTGAAGATACAGTGAGGTGAAACACTTCAAATGAAAGGCCAAATCAAATCTTCATTGAAATGAGTAGAACTTTTTCCATAGACTTCAAAGAAAAAGCATCAAAATAATTAAATACAACTGAGATAAACAGAAAGAAAGAGAAGCCTTTGACATCCTTTGGAGCAAACCGTCAAGGGAGACAAGAATGTTGATCTGCACGAGGTAAGAAAAGGGAAGTGAAAATTGCTGTATAGTTCAGACCTAAACACTGCACTAAAACAGGTACCACTTGGATGTAGCATGATAAGAAAATATGGTAGAAAAAAATACCATATCTGCAGATTTATATCTTCTAGTGGTCAGGCTAGGAGCTGTTTCAAGTGCAGTGACCACACAATCAACTAACTACTAAATATAGAATTAGAGAATAAGGCTCTTCATCATAATATCTGAATTTATACCTAAAGAAAATCTCTACGAAAGCAGACTGGGGAAAATGACCAGGTGAAATGAATCACATCAAAGGTGTCTAAAAGCTGAGGTAGCTGGTATCTGCATAACCTTCCTCCTCTTCATTGTTCTACTTTTGGTTAGAGTTTCAGGCTCTTCTTGCAGGTGAGATATTCTTTGAAATATCTAACTAGTTCTTTGGGACTCTCTGTTACTTGGTAACAAATTAGGAGCCATTGCAAATGACTGTGATCTAGAAATCCGTGATATTTGTCAGGTCATCTTTATTTATCGACTGAAAGCTGATCTATAGAGAATGTTTTGGGTTTGTTAAAATCAACAATTTCACATGAATTACACAGACTATTTAATGTCATAGTCTTCTATCGTGCCCCCTGTGGTAGGTTTCTCCATGTGGTTAAATCAGTAATTAATAAAGGTAATTAATAAAATTAGCAATTGGAAAAGACCATCAGTAATAAATATGTACAACATAAACAATTTTGGCAAAGACCATCAGTAATAAATATGTGCAACATAAACAATTTTGGAACTGTCTCTTCTTTTATTTTTACACTAAGATTCCTCATCAAACTCTTGAAGTCTTTATATCAAAGCAAAAGCTACATTTTTTTGTGGGATTAAAAAAAAATGGAAAGTGAGCATAAGTTGTTATTCTGACAAACTTCTTTAAACAGTAGCTTCCTTCTTAAGGGATTGCCTTCTTTATAGATGGTTTTTATAAATTAGCTACAGCTGTCCTACGTTCTTCCTGGGAGGAAGTCCCTCTGGGGCCTAGCTTCTGTCAATCACTGCAGTGTTGTTATCTCCATAAATTAGTGGCAGCTGGAAGCAAGTATGTGGCTGCTTTTGTGTTCTTCAAAAGTCTCTGTTGTCTGCCACATGTCTTTATATTGTAAGACTATTTTGATTTTTCCCGTCCTCTGAACATGCTTATCTTTTCTGTCTGTAATTACTCTTTCTTTTTGAACTGTAGCAAAGATTTTTTTATTCCCTTTGGGTTCTTCATTTCATAGAGAACAGACATAATTATACAAATGATTTTTACCCAGTATTTAATGGATATGCAATGAAAAAAATTCTAGAAACTTGTTTTATTTATGAGATTTTGTTGTAGTAACAGAAACACCTTTTCAAATTTCCAGTAGAGTATAAGTCTTTTCTCAGTTCTTGTTCAGACAAAGATTCCTCTACC
>JAVCKT010096524.1:0-12944 GCA_032273925.1 Rhynchotus rufescens
AGTGAAGCCATCGTTGCTCTACCTGAAGTTAAAGGTAGCTTCAACTAAACAGATAGCCTAGAATATAGTTGCAGTGGCTTTTATTTTTGGTGAGCTATAAAAAGATTCCCTGAGGTTTCCATATTTACCAGTACTCTTTGGCAATGCTGCATTTTCTCAAGTGGAATCACTGATTTTGCAGACTCTTCATACAGGCAATAGTTTATCACTTCCCATTTATAAATGGTACATTTGACCCACTTTTCTTTACTGCTACAGAGATTACTTCCACCAAATCTCAAGTGACAGAGATTACAGTGTTTCGCTAGAACTGGCTCAAATGTTTCCAGTACTCACTAATACTGTAATACCTTGACTCGTCTGTTCAGCCAGACCTTTTCCCAGGACTTCGATAGCAGCCACTTTAATACCAAACACACAAAAAGCTACTACTGAACTTCCCATCTCTTCTATCGGCAAAGGAGGTATTTTTAGCAGCATCACTATCTGAATTCTATGCACTGCTCTAACACTAATGATTCCAGCATGGCAAAGATCGGCTTTAAGATTTAAATTTCTTTTTATTGACTTTGCTAACAAATACAAAACTATACTTTATGGAAGAAATTGGTATGATTAGCCAACTAAAGCCTGTCAGATATCACATATGTAGCACTTAAACAGATGTGAAGTAGACAGATGGCCTTCACTTGCCTGTAAACATCCTCTCCATGCCTCCACCTTTAAAGATGCAAAGAAAAAATATGTTTTTTTTGGCAGGCTGGGTCCTCCACTAGGTCTAGGTGACAAATGATGTTTTAAAGCAATGCAGGCAGATTATAAAACAAAACTGAATGACTCCAGCACCCATTAACTGTTCTTCCTTGGCATCTTCCAATGATTATCACACCTCAGACATGAATAATAAATTAATGAGTCATGGCAAATAAAGGCCCTCTAGGACTTCCCAGAGGCTGCATGTCCATGGGAGGTAGAACTGTATTCCTGGAAAGGGCACTAGTTCCCAGGAGGACAAAGGAGGCTTGGACATCTCGTACCTTGCACACAACTGAGAGGTTGTGTGCTTGGAGCTGCTTTGGACAGAGATGGTCTTGAGCACCTTGGGCATCGTAGTTCAGGTAAGGACGAGGAAGGGCGCACAGCAAACCAAGGGCAACCAGAGATCCAGCTAGAATAAGGTACACAAAATGCTAATCGAGAGATGAGAATGCATTTCTTTATATATTACAACTCATGTGGAAGTCTCCTATCATTAGCATTTCCACTGAAACACAGTAGAAAACAAGTGTAATATTTAGTAGTATAACTAAGAGTAAAAACGATGAGAATCATTACGCTCATATTTTTCTTTCCAAATACATCAGTGCTTTGCTGTATTTTCCTGGGAAAATGATTTACTTCCCTGTTCCTCCAGAACCCCAGTAACATCAATAAAGAAAGTATGATTTAATTATTTTCAAAATACATTAAGACCTCCATCGAGCCACACAAATTCATAAAATCATATTATTAACCAGAGGGCTGCATCTCAGCCTAAAATTGTGCTGTCTCTCTTAGCTCTGAGTGCACAAAACTCTAGACTAGATCATGATTAATACTGTAAGACAAATCCTCTGTAATTTTTAAATCTCCCCTCTCTCAGCAGTAAAAATGAGAAATTCCAGGTGGGGGAGGAGAGGAATAAAACGAGTCAAATCTAAGAAGATTTCAACACAGTCTCAAGATGTTTAGTTGGTTAAATGGGGAAAAAAAACATAGTGTGGAATATACTGAAAATTCAAAATTTCCATGCCAAAAAAAGAGAAAATTGATGGAACTTTTGATATTTCTCCCTAGGAAATATTGAAATAATCTTACTAAATTGTCTTTTTATTGTGAAAACAACGCATAGTTATGGAGATTACTATACTGACTTATATATTATATCACACTAAGTTGCAGAGGTATTTCAACTTTGTTGAAACTGAATGTCTGGGTCAAATCGAACACTGATTAATTCTTTTTAGAAATGCTAGCAAAGAGGGTCGCAAAACCCATTGGTTTTGTGGAGATGTATCTGCCAGATCTGATCCGAATCACTTGCTTTGCAGAACGACTTTTATAGCATAAAGAAAAAAAAAAATAAAACTTAACAGCGGACACACTTCACCAACTTCCTTTTCCTGCTTTACCTACCGAGCTACAAGGAAGACTTCTGCCCCATGGATGAAGAAAATAGGCTGAAGAATCTACAGTCCCATATTAACTTGGATTCTAACTTCACATTGATATATTTAAAATCATGAGGGCATGCTAACTTTGGAAATGATTCCACCGCCCTAAGTTCTGGATGGAACAGTTCCCGGATAAGTGTGAATTTTGTGATGTTGCTGGATCCAAACTGCTGTTTCCAGCCTCATCTGCTTTTCTGTCAATGCTGGTGTTCCACTTCCAGCAGCAGAGTAAGGTGCTCAGTGCAAATCTGCTGCTATTCCTAACAGCGTTCCTGACTGCGTGAGGCTTGTGAAAAAGAAAGAAGTAAAACACCAATGGCTCAGAGGGCTTACAGAGGATGAGGGCAGTTTTAGCCTCTCTGTGCATGAACAAATACAGATTAAAAAAAAAAAAAGAGAAAATATACAGTTCAGCACAACTGACGATCACTATTCGAAAGTTTAGAAAAACTACTAGCTCAGTGCACTGTTAATAAAACCAGCTTCATGAACAATGAGAAACAGCAAATATGCAATTGAGTATGTTTACATACTCACAGTGTTGGAAGTAGGACTTCATTCTGGGATGGTCTTTGCTTCAGTGGAGCAGGCTACGCTGCAGAGATCCCTCTGCAAATCCCTAGGTTGCAGCAGCTGCTGGTTCAAAGAGAACCATTGGCAAAATGATAAGACGAAGAATGAACACAGACTGGGAGTGCAATTCTGCTTTGTCAGAAGTCCTACCACAAAGCAGAAAATATTTTAAAGGAATGTTGGTGCAAGCATTGCATTTGCTGATGTTCAGGGATCAACTGATCATCTGTAACAGAGCAGATGAACTACCTGGCCAATTTCTGGTTGAATTCTCTGAAATCTGCAAAGTTTCAGGAGGAAGTTTCCTGCAATAATATAGTACCTAAAATATCAGGGAGAGAACATCCAGAATTTGTGCAGGCTGTCATTCCCTCACTTGCTCTGTTCCATTAGAGAGAACTCGTCTCAGTCAAATTATTTTATTACCACAGAACAAGTTGCCTGCATCTGAAAACACAATTAAAAGAGAGGTTTTTTTCTTCTTTCCTCTGCAGGAAGGGTCTCACCCCACCTGAATGCATTCTAAGGGTCATACTTTCTGCTTTCTAAAGGCAGGGCGGTCAGAAACCACATCAGCCTCCCTCTGATCACATCAGCACAGGCGGGCGCTGCATGCAGGGTCTCCGCTGTGATGCCCACCCTTACCCCTGACCCTGCTCAAGGACGCGCTGACATTCGCTCCGCTGCAAGATTACAAAAACTGCCATCAGTCTGGACTTATTTTCCTTGGGGCCTAGAGCCAGCATTTGAACTCTGTGCAGGCTAACGATTAATGTGCTAATTCAGACGTCGGCTGACCCAGCCTTCCCCCCGGCGAGGCGGCCGTGATCCAGGCTGGGTGTCCCTCAAACCGGCACCATTTCCAAACCAGCACCACCAACCCCGGCACCTGCACTTGGATCCCAACACTGGCTCTACATCCAGGATCATGTAAGGCATGATGCTTTCCTCAACCAAGATTCCCAAATCCTGATGTTTTGCCTCTCAAGCGTTTGCAAAGGTTGGACTGCCATTCAGGGATGCAAACTGACACCCACCTCTAGGTCAGACAAAGGGGAGCTGCTTCTGAAAGCTGCAAACAAGTCCCTGTGGCCTCTGTCTGCAGGTTCTGGACGCTGGTTAAAAAATGCAGGTTAAAGCAAACACCACCATGAAGTTTCTAATCCTTCGCAAATATCTGCAGCCCTTACTTTACTGGATTCTTAAAGCTTTGTTTTTTCACCATCTCCACTCAGACCTTCCTCCAGACCCGTGCACGCTTTTAAGCAGTTCTGTTCTACATTTCTTTTTATAGTCACAACATGGCATATTTCACAGGCACACAGTTATGGGTGTTCTACTCCAGCAAGCAGTGATTAACAAATCCTCAAAATAATCCTTGACCATCTCCTGGTTTTGACTGTACAAAAATTATAGTATTGTTCTTGGACTTTTC
This sequence comes from Rhynchotus rufescens, assembly GCA_032273925.1. Taxonomy (NCBI): domain Eukaryota; kingdom Metazoa; phylum Chordata; class Aves; order Tinamiformes; family Tinamidae; genus Rhynchotus; species Rhynchotus rufescens. The sequence goes on from JAVCKT010096524.1 coordinate 4,222, forward strand.
ATCAGTATCACCATAATTTTCAGGAATATCAAACATCTTTGGAATAAATCTCACAATCTCCCTCCGATTCAGGCTCTGCATGAGGGACACAGTCCTGCCAGGCTGCTCGTGCTAAAATTACCATTGGCCCTTACTCTAAAATATGAACCAAAAAAACCCTATCCAAGTCGCTGGCAGCTCCATGGTAACGGTGAAAAGGGAACAGAAGCATTATTGTTATCTGCAGCAAAGCTGAAGAGATTTGTTAAACCAATATTCTAGCATTCTGTGGCTAAAATACCATCTGTCTCGTTTTCATGCATTTTTTTTCTGAGCAGTTACCATAACATGATGCGTCCTGAGAAGGGCAACGTCAGCGAGAGCATGAAATTCTACCCTACTCTGAAAGGAAGCAGCCATTTTCCAGAATCAATATTTTTCAGTTAGTTATGCATGGACAAAAACTAGATGCTCTTTTTGAAAAGACAGAACTGTCAGGGAAATAACAACCCCATCATCCACCCAGCTCCATGCAAGAAGGCATCTAAGAAAGCCTTTCTGTGATCCTGCACTTTGCCTTTGAGCACTGTTCTAGGCCCCTTCTTAATTAACTAAAAGCACAGTTTTTAAGCGTATTTTATGTAAATAGCATGGCACTGAAACATAGCCAAAGATAATACATGCATCTTGAAACATTCCAGTTTCCAAAATTTGTAACATCATCTCCTTCCTTCTTTCATTTTAATTATGAGGGGAAAAAAAAAAAAGATAACTAAAAAGACTGAATTGAGATACATATAAATATGGGGGAAAAAAAACATAATGTGAGGGAAACATTTGTGTTTCCTGGAAACACTTCATTTTCTTCCTTTCTAAGGCTGTAACTCTGCCTGCCAAATGAGGGGTGGATATTTTACGTTCACTATTAAAAACTGTCAAACGTTTCAAAATCTGTCCAAGAAACATTTTTTTTTCTACTGAAAGGAAGTTAAATTACACTTTTTTTTTTTTCCTTTTTAGCTCAGCTCTTAACACGGTTGATGGCACCGTTGATAGTAACAAGATACCAGGCAGCAAATAAGAAATATCTGTGATCTGGCCTCCTGTGATTCTCTTGTAGCGTTTAGCAATAAAAATCCCCTTACTGAATTTTTCCTTTTTTTGAATGCCTTACTGCTGATCAGAGTGCTATCTTCTTGAGATTTCTTATTGGTACAAATATAAAAAGTGTATTTTTTTTCTCCCATTGCTATCACGTTCAACACTACAGAATGAGATGAATACATTTCTCTAATTTCTCGTGTCCCATAACCTCCTCACCTTTTCCTCACTGTTTCTGGGTTAAGGAATCTGAATGTTCCCATCATTAAAGTTCTACCACTAAGCCAACCCAATTACAGTTTGTCTCTGTGAAAGCTTTTTAGCAGGAATGTGAATGTATATGAGAAAGTTCCATTAGCCACCAATATAATCCTCTACAGTCAAAATAGCTTTAAAAACAAAACCAGTCATTCCCTCACCTTCCCAGGAGCACAATAAGAATATCTGCACTCTACAAATTGTAGCTAGAGCTGGCTTTTCCATTTCTGAATTGTTGTGGTTCTTCTCTTTTATCAGGTGTCTGGATAGGTTCCGTCAAGACCCTGCAAGTCAACGAGCTCTTTGATGATGCTCCGTAACAAGAATTTCACCAAAAACAAGGTACTAGAAATCCTCTTTTCCCTCAGCTCATTGACTGCTTGACACGTAATGGTCATTCTCTCTCTGTTCCAGTAAAACATATCAAACAAATATCCCCCAGTGACACCCTGACTCATTTAGAATTAATCTCTGTGCTTTAGTATTAAAAACCGTTCTGGTGAGGTGCATGATGGTTTTTAGCAGAACGGTGCGTCCCTGCGGACGGCAGCAACTGCCCGAGCTGGAGGGCACCTGCAGCTCTCCCTGCACGCGCAGGACCGGCAAGGCGCGGGGCATCCGACACCAACCCTGGGAGATACCGGTCATACACAAGAGCAGAAATTAAAAATGTCCCTTTTATAAAGCACTTGGGATAGCATTTGGATACACACATTTCCACTAAGACTGTGTCTGAAACAAAAAAAAAATCATAGTAATTATAGTAATTCCAGAGAGATTTTAGTAGGTGCTAAGCTACTGTACATCACTTCCAATCAGTCTCTGAGGACGATGTTTATGTCTTCATTGAGCCAACCTAACACAGGCTGCAGCGCAGCTCACAGGCACTGACTTCATGTTCCAAGGAAAAGGCAACATGTAGAACATGTAGGTCATGCTGTGACCTACAAAAACACACGAGGCGATTCAAAAGGGATGGGCAGCACAGACCCGCGCGAGCATGGACTGCAGACGAGTGGGTCAGCACGCTTGCCAGCGAGCTGCCCGCCTCTCCGTTGCTCTCAAAGCCTCGTAGCACCAGCGCTGACACACATTCACCTCACAGGTTCTTTTCTAAAGGAACATCCAAATTAATTAACAGAGCCATTCCTTTAGTTATACACTGCCAAACAGTAAATAATGCAATTGCTCTTTTAGCTGTAAATCAAAGTGCTCTTCAAGCGCAATTGTCCCCAAATACGCTTTGCTGTTGTTTTCCTGGAATTGATTAGAATTTCCAATCAGAGAGGAGTGATGGGAAGGCGATATTACTAAGGATCTTTAAAAATAAAGCAGATTCTCCCAGCTGACTCTAAAAATTACCACATTTCACTTTGTGCCTCATCAATGCACACAGGCAAAAAAATAGCAGCTTACAGAACCTTAAATATTAACTATAAATAAATATAGCTTAAAAATCACAACGGCTTGTCTGTAACAACATTCATGTATGTTGTTACATGTAAGACGTGTATGTCATGGGAAAACACGAAAGAAAATAGCCGTCATATCTGTTAATGAGAGGTTCTTTTAAAATTCTTTTCAATCATCACTAGAATATTTGTAGCTGCATGCTAAGTCAAATACATAGAAATAATGAATTATTGATTATAAATAATTTCTACTGCCTGTGACATTAAAATTTATTAGCACTTTGCATACATGATATAAATGAATAGGGTAAATCTCTCTAGCTCCATTTTAAAAGAAAGTCAACATAGTAAATTCTAGTAAAAAAGAATAAAAGAGGAAAAAAAAAAGTCACATGAAATCCAGTTACAAACTGCACATCCTCAAAGTCCTTAACCATCACATCCTTATTCTTTTCTCACTTCAAAATTAATCCACAGTCCATTACTGGTACTGGCAAGCCCTGTACCGCTAAGCCCATAAGGCAGAAGTTTTAACAGTTTGGTGGTGCTGTGATGACTTCCCTAACTTTAGCTGTATATGTTCACTCGTTCTTGATTACCTTAAATACATGGGAACTTGATGGAATTTCTAACAACTGTTTCTCCTTTTTAGTTTTAATTTCCATGCTAGTTAGACCTTTTATAGGCTACAATAGTCCAGATAGTCTTAGGTTCCATGACACTGGAAGAACATTATGATGATTAAACCAAAATTCAACAAATAGAATTTGATAGATAAATGGAATACAGGTAACTAACCTGAAGAAATTCCCTCCCTGGGGTACATGGGAGGGATGTAAACTGAATATGAGAAACAATGGTTATTTTGTTATTTTTGAAAAAATAAATTTAACTTCAGATTATGTTAAAAATGATTTTGCAAATTCTACCATAGACGAAGACCTAGCACACCATAGCAGCCATTCTCTCAAAACAACTTTCTCAGGTATATCAGGCTGCTTTATTATTTGTCATAGCATTATGTTTCATTGAAAGTTAGAAATATAACTGTGTGTTATCCAGTCCTCATCTGTATTCACTATTTGTTGGTATCTGTTAAACAGTCAGCCAGGAGGCCTGTCATTATGTAGCTGTTCAGTGAAATGTTCATTGCATTCATTTGCCTATTTCTAGACTAACTATATTGTATGGTTGGTCACGAAGTCGGATCATTTTGCTTCTATTCCGACAGTAGCTGAACCAAACAATTTAAGATGGGAAGCTGGCTTTTAGATCTAGATACGATCTTCCAGACAAGTAACACAGGTCCTAAAGTCCATTAAGTTTCCAGTATGTGTCACATTTTCTCCACTGCTCACCTGCCATTTGAAAGTACGCAAATAAATAATACAACACCATAAATTTTAGTGAGAAAACTAAAAGTGAAAGTCTGTATTTATCAAAATGCTTACATATCATGATTCTTTTCTTTAAAGTTCGTTCATAACTCCAGTCTGCAAACTGGGTCTATCACTGTTCTGTCATTTACAAAGAAGCTCTAAATGCATTAATTTTAACTTGAATGTGCGAATTTTGCAACTTGTTATTGCATTTTCTCTTTAGAGCCTCTCTCCTGCAGCAACAAGGTAAGTTAGGGAAGAAAAAAAAATCTAGTTCTCACTTTTTAAAGAAATGGAAAAGGCCATAAAGATATAGAAACTAGGAGAAGTGTACAAGTACTCATGGATCCTGATATCAACAGCTGAGAGATGAAGATGTAGAGGATCCCTCAGATGCTTTACACAGATGTAGATGGTGACTAAAGAAAAAAACAGCACAGCATCAGTCTCTGAGGATGGGGAGATAGCACCATAATCTGTCAAAGACCAGATTTTCAAGTGATATGAATTTACTTGGAAGAGGATAGTTGCTGGGAATTTGAGCAGGCCATTGATTAAAGCCAACATACATTATGCTCATGTCATTGTAAACCCCACTAAAACAATTATTTTTACCTGAACTCAAACAATTATTTTTACCTGAACTCAAACAATTATTTTGCAGACTTGGAACTCAATATTGCATTGCCATGCACAAAGATTACAGAGAAATCCGAATGAACTGAAATGATGTGGAAAATGACTAACTAGAAAGTGAGCCTGAATCCAGGTATCTCATGAGGGACCATTTAGCTGCACCAGGGCTTCATAAAGCAAATATAAAGCACGAACATTGAACACACTGCAAAATGACCATGACTCAGTAGTGAAAGCCCTAGTTGTAAACATCTTCAGTTTCCCCTAGTGTAATTAAAAAGAAGAGAAAGAGAATATCTTTTACAAACTATTTGCATCTCAACTGCTTAGTTTTACCTTTTGTTGTAAAAAAGAGAATTTTAATTGTATTGTATGAAATTTAATTGTATTGATTACTGAGGAGAGAGACATGCATCCTATGTCCCATTCATAGAAAGCAACTCTCACATTTTGTCTGCTAACATCTACCAGGTAAGTAATCCTTTCCAATCTTGTGCTGAAGAAGCCATCAAATGTAAACAAAACTAATCAATAACATAACTACTGGCAAACTAATAACAGAAAATCCAATAAAACAGGCTTTTTGGATCTAATAATACATCACCTTTACTCATTAAGCAAAAAAAACCCCAAAAGATAGATCTGGACTCCAAATGTCCTGCTGAATATTTGCTGTAGAACATGAGCAAATAGAATATGAGAGGGAGATAATGATGAGCAGAAGCAGAAAAAAATCCCCAAGAAAGTGCTCTGGACATACACGTTTGGGAAGTAATGACCAACATACCACATAAACCCAACCAGGGGCTGCTGGCACACAGTGACTCAAAGGTTGCCATGCTTCTAGAGTGACAGATTTGCCATAGTTGTATTTTTTAGTGAGCTTCTCCAAAAATAATACAACCTTCAGTGGTTAGTACTCCTACATAGGGAGCATCAAAGACTTTGGCTCTGCTTTTTATTTAACAGTGCTCACATTATGCTAGAATGACAATCTTGATAACTTTCCAGTTAACAGAAGAGGGATGCATACCGCTTCTATAAATAGATCATATTCTTGCCCAAAAGCAGAGCCTGGCAAAAGGGAATTTATAGAAAAGGGTCACTTGAAATTACAAGTATTTCCACTTAAGCAACAGCGTAATACTTGGGATGCGGTTGCTGTTATCAAGTATAGTAAAGAAGGGCCAATGGAATTCATTAAAATGTGAGCATAGCCTAGATCACTTGCAGATTTTGCTTGCTCCACAATCATGGCCTGGTCCTATTCTGAATTTTTAAATTGAGGTGACAGATCTTGCTGCTGGCAATTCTTCAGCTCTGTGGGCCGCAACAGTAGAAAAATGGTTTGTTGCTGCAGCTAGGGCCTCTGGATTTGTTCTGCTGTTTACACCAACATTGAGTTGGCGTTGGATTAGTCTATTCCTCTATCAGAACAAGTCCTCTGGTCTCGACCTGAAATCTGGGTTTATTTGTCAAGTCGTTTGCTCTCAGTTTCCTATTTTCCAGCCTGAGACTTTCTGCTTCCTCCTGCTGCTTGGGGAAAGGGTTTATGATGCTCGTTTCCAAGGCAGGAGCCTTCCCTTCCAAATGGAAAGGGGAGAGAGGCAAAAAGGAAACCATCTGTGTCTGCGCAAGGGCGTGGAGGCCGGAGAGGCCAGCGGAGCCAGTGGGAGGGCGCTCCGGGCCCGGGCGGCCCGAGTCATTTGCCACATCATGCTGGGCTGGCGCTCCTCAGTCCTAGAGCCCCCGCTGGCAGCGGCGCCCCGCACTGAGCGCACCCCGTCCCCGGCTCACCCGCTGCAGGCCAGAACCCCTCACCTGCAGGTAAGAAGATGGACGGGCCGCCTCTGTTCTGCCCATTTCACTGGAGCCTCGAAGTGTCGTGCAGCGCTGTGGCACGAGGGCATGTTTAGGGGGGAGGACATGTTCTCTTCCACCCTGTACCAGACCTGATGGACTGCAGCGCTCTGTCGAAGGCCTGAGTACCCTGAGCAGCAAATGCTGCACGACCGGCCCCTCTATGGCACAAGAGCTCTGGGCCTCGAGTTAGGACTGACTTCACTGACCCTACACCCAAGTTATACCTGCCTTATGACAATACCTTTCCACGGTCAGAAAGGTATTTTCATTTACTTCTTAAATCATTGTATCAACTGTCTATCAAATAGATAAGCAGAAATCAAAACACGAAGTAAAAACTGAACAGGATTCTGGGCATCATTTTGCCAGTTACGTCTCACAGCATTTTCTTGCTTGAACACTCCCAGGTCACGTTTCCATTGCACTGTACTGACAGCAAAATTATGCAGGACTGTTCTAGCTAAACTAAAGCCTTGATAAGGAAAGGTCAGGCAGATCCCAGCATACATTTATAAAGACAAGGGTCAATCATGTCTTTAACAGACGGCTAAACCTCTCCATTCAGTACATCACATCCCTAGAAAGTGGGATACCTATGTCCTCATTCAAAGGGTTTTTAGTTCAGAATGGTTAGGAGGAGGAGGACCATAAAGGCCTCGAGGGAGGACAGGGGTGACTCTCACAGGAGCTGGGCAGCACATCAGTGTCAGCAGCTCCTAGTGCTGACGCTGGGACTGGAGTGGGCGCCACACAAGGATGGGGGTCAAACTCGCCCCGTGGCCAGGGTCACGTCCCCTTCCTCAGGCACTTGGATGCGGTTGTCAGTCCAGGAAGCGCAGCTCTGAAGGGTGGCTGGATCCACCGCCCTCCCCTCGTCCCCAGCTCTCCAGACACCCAGAGCTGAAGCAGCCCCTGCTCAGCCCCTGGGGCCGCCTCGGCAAAGAGCAGCTCTCATTGGGGTGCACCAGCACCACAACCACTCGGGAACCCCTTTAAACCGCCCAGATTCCCCTCACCTGAGCGGGAATCCAGACCTGAACAAGAGCAGCAAAGCACATGCTTGCAGCAGGCATGTACTCGAAATCACATACCAAACGCCAGCTCAGACCGACACACAAAACCCGAACCGGGCCAGAAGCATCAAACACAGCACTATGGAACAGACCAAAGCGTCGCTGAAGGGCTGTCTGGATGTGGGAGCAGGCAGGCTCTGGCCATGGTGCAACAAGCTGTGCTGAGGACGGGCATCCAACACGTCACCGCGCAGAGCTGCACAGGGTACCGCCACAGCCAAACGTTCTCATGAGGGATCAAGATAAGCTTTTAAAATGTATATGCCTTTGCGTTCCCCGCCCAGAAGGTGCCCTCAGCGTCTTTTACACATTTATATTCGCAGAAGAAAACAAGTCAGGCTCCAAAAGGGCATCCAGCGCGCTAAGCAGCCCGAAGGCATGGCGCAGGCCTCCACAGAGCGGCTGTGAAGACAGTGAAGTGGGCGGATGCGAAGCCTCGCGAAACCCGCCCGGGGCAGAGACGCAGCGGCGCGGCCGCGGGGGGGGCGGCAGGGGCGGCGGGGATGAGGATGGCGCGGGAGGAGCCCCCCGGCCCCGCCGCGGGGCACCGGGACAATGGTGGCGGGCGGGCAATGGTATCCTGCGGCCACACCTCTGCGCGCGCCGCTCCACCGCAGCGCCGACCCCGGCTCCATCACGGCTCCATCCCCGTCCCCGGGCCCTGCCCGCCCGCTCCCTTCAGCTCCCCCGACCCCACCCGGGCTCCCAGCCCGCACCGTCCCCACCCCGGCCCCGGCCGCCAGGCGTTGCCCCGGGCGGCGCCGCTCACCGTGCGGTGGCCAGGGAAGGATGCCGAAGGCGAGGGACATGGGGGCCGCATCCATCTTCCCGCTGCCGCGGCCGCTCCAGCGCCGCGGCCGAGGCGGGCGCGCCGCCCCGCCGCCTCCCCGCGGCGGAGCCCTGCGCTGCCGGGCCGGGGGCTGCGGAGGCGCCGCCCCTGCCGCAGCGCCGCGCTCGGCGCCATGGCAACGCCGCGCACCGCCCCGAGGAGGCGGCCGGCCTCGGCAGCGCGGGGCGCCCTG
>JAVCKT010096525.1:0-12943 GCA_032273925.1 Rhynchotus rufescens
GCCAGGATGTCGCCGCTGTTCAGCTGGGTGGCCAAGGTAGGGAGGGCGGCCCCGGCCCCGGCCCCGTGCCGCGCCGGCCGCAGGGCTGCGCGCCTCGCCTCGCCTCGCCTCGCCCCGGCCGGGCTGGCGCTCGTGCGTCTGTCGCTGCCGCTCGGGAAGCTGCGCAGGGCTCCGGTTCAGCTGTTGGCGCTGCCGCTCGCCGTCCTGGGCCCGACTTAGCGCGTGCCCCGGGCAGCGGGGTTGTCACTGGGCGGGTGCAGAGCGGCACAGGGGCTGAGGTCTGGAACGTGCGTCGGGGGTGATGTTTGATAAACCTTTCTTAAAACGTTTTTCCAAGCTGCCGGTGATTGCCAATATAAAGCGATACACACAGAGCAGGAGAGGTGGCGATGGCTCGAGTTAGGACCTGGCTGGAGGGATGGGCTCGAGTTAGGACCTGGCTGGAGGGATGGGCTCGAGTTAGGACCTGGCTGGAGAGACGGGCTCGAGTTAGGACCTGGCTGGAGGGATGGGGCTCGGTGGTGCTGGCCGGGGGCACCTGGGCCTGGTGCAGGTGGAGGAGGTAACGGAGCGGCCCTTCCAGAGCCTGCGGGTTTATCCTGCCTCTTCCCAGCCAGCCTCTTCCTCCACCGACACCCTCACTAGCCGGGGCCCTTACCTAAAAAGCAGCTCTGCTTCCCGCTATCCCCGTGTGTCCTGCCCAGCCCATGTGTACCCCCGCGGGATCCCAGGAATGCCCATTGCCACATGGATCCCAGGGCTGCCCGTCCCCCTATGGGATCCCAGGAATGCCCATTCCCACCGGGCCGTGCCGAGCATCCTGCTGCCGTGCGCAGGTGGCCGCCGACGCCGAGGAGGCCGCGCGGGAGCCGGCTGGACAAAGGCGCCAGTGGGGAAGGAGCGAGCCCTGGAAGGGGGACAAGGCAGAGGCTGCAGCGGGGACTTGGCAGCCGCTCCGGGGAGGCAGCGGCTTCCAGGGGCTCCGGGGGGCTGGAAAAGCAGCGCTGCTGCTGTGCCTCCCAAGGACAGAGGTTAAACACCCCGTGCTGGAAGTACAAACAGACTCCGAGGGGTTTAGGTAGACTCTGCACCGCTCTTGTAGCCGTAGGAGGAGCGTGTTAATCTTTAAAATGTGCTCAGGGTGGATCCTTGCAGCAGCTGTTACTCAAAGAAAACAAATGATTTTGCAGCCCCAGACCTGAAAGCTTTCAATCTGCAGGTGAAATACGGACTGAAGTGTTGTGCTTTCCTAGGTGGTGATGTACCTGGCCACCATTGATTCATTAACTGGAGATAAGTCCTTTGATGCTTATAAAAATATTTTTACTATATATCCATTATATTAATGCTGCTTTAGAGTAGGTAAGAAAGAGCTTTACAGTGCTGCTTGTCTCCAGTTCTGATTTTCTTCTAATTTCTATTCAGAAGCAGATGGAACAAATCATAAAGAATTGATTATTGAAGGAATAAAGGAAGAAACAGTTCTCAGCATAATGAAATGGAGAAACTGTGAATTTGAGTAAATTCGTCCTCAGATTCTCAGACATGTAAGCGTTTATCTGCAGTTCGTCTTCCTAGTTAGCAAAAAGAAAAGTATCATCTATAATATAAAAATGGTGCAGCTTCAACTCATTTTGTCTAAAGATTATAATCTAACAGGAGTTTAGTGAAGAAATAAGACTGAGATAAAATTCAAAGCAAGATAGCATGATTTAAATGAAGGGTTTTGCATAGTGGTTCTGGTGATGTGGATCACCTGGCCCTGGCTGGCTGGTCCTCCTCTGCCTTCTTCAGTCCCATCCGCTTCCAGCCCGCAGGAAGGCCGGATTCCCGCTGATCCCACGGCAGGAACAGGGAGCTGTGGATCTCTGGCTGAGGCCTGGGGAACCTTGGAGAATGGGCCGGCAGCAGCCATGGGAGAGAGGCCGGCCCTTCTGGGGCCTTTTTGTCGTGTCCCGGCTCGTAGGGCATCGGGAAAGTCACGCTGAGAGGGTGCTCATTGGGGTGTCTCCTGTCTGAAGAGTGGATTTCACAGTATGTTTGCAAGAAATGCTTTGAAACTGCCCATGGCGAAGCAAAAAGTGTGTTATGTGTGTGTGTGTGTGTGTGTGTATATTTTTTTTTTCCCCCAATGGTTGCTGAGGCAGGTGTCCTGTGAGCTCTGCTCATTTAGAAAATTCATAAGCTCCAAAATAGAACCAAAAAAATAGAAGTCTCTCTACCACTCAGTTACTTGGCTTCTGCCTTTTAAACATTACTTAAATACTAATTATAATAAGAACAGAAATACAACTTATTTTTCCTTAATAGAGTCTTAAGATGATTTAATGCTCTTGGTAGAACTGGTCTTGCTGATGTCTTCCAGTTGTTTTATTGATTTCCAAAAAATGAGAGGGTCTAATGGATTTCTGAGAGAGAATCCTTAAGGGTAACAATAATCTCCTCCTTGCTTTAGGCCCGAAACCAGCAATTAGAGTGTTTTGTCTTTGAGAGGCTGAAAATAAGGCACCCTATGAAACTCTGCCCCCGCCCACCCTTTTTTTCTCCATTTTAAGCAGTGTTTTGAGGCCCTCCTGCGTCTTTCCGTCGCCGCTTTAGCGGGTACCATCCCGCTGATGAGGACGCTTTGGCCACGCAGACCCCGCCGCTGCGGCCAAGTTGAGCTGCGACCGACGTCTTTAACCCCTGGCTTAAAGGCCCCTTTGCCACCTGAACCGGGGCTTGGCCCACAGGGAAGGCCCCTGTCGGGGTCTGTGTTGAAGCCCAGTCCCGTTTGGGGAGCGCTGCGTCGCTGCCGAGTGTTTCCAGGTGTTGTGTGGCGGGGACAGGCGGCTGCCAACCGGGAGCGGAGGGTGAGGCGCAGGCGAGGGATCCCGCTGGGCCCGCGGGCACTGTCCTCCGTGTGCCCGTCCCTTCCCGGCGCGCCTAGGCCCGCGCTCCGCATCCCAAATGGAGCCACCCCGGCCCAGCCGCTCGGCCCCTTCCCTTTGGAGCCGCTCGCTTTATTCCCAGTCCTCCCGTTGCTCTCCGTGGGCGCAGGGCCGGATCCCTGCCCGGTGTTCCCGGTCGGAGCCGTGCGGAGGTGATGCCTCCCGCTGCAGTTCTGCTCCTCCGAGGAGCTTCCGAAGGACCGGCTTGTTTCCGTAGCGCAGTTGCAGGCCATGGACGCGCTCTGCTTGCCCGGGCTCTGCTCTGAATCATTTATGCCTCTCGGAATTAATTTCTTATGAGTATCTGCTTGTGCATTCATGTTGACCTTCACATTTATTGGTAAGCCGGGATGGGGTAGGTAGCTGAGCCTGCTGTTTTGTGCAGGGCCTGCCCGCTCCAAGCCAGGACTTTGGGCCTCCTGGTTGCTTTCCTTGACTGGAAAGCCCCCCGGGAACTGGTGCCATTAACTGGCTGCATGTGGTAGATGTGTTTTGGGTCGAACCAATTACAAGAGTATTAATAGATCCTGCGGGAGCGGGGAAAAGTCCCTGCTCCATCAGAGATGCTACAGCTAAGTTTGTACTTGGTATATGAGGGCATATATTGTACTGCAGCCTGACTTGTATTTGCTGGGCATTAATGATCTGAAATAGTACTACACTTTATAGTCCACTTTGCTGGAAGCTTTTCTGCTTATGCTTTTCTGTCCTTTTTTTTTTGACAATGAAGTAGTCTCCTATGTGCAATGGAGGTGTCTCTGAGGACTCAAAAGCAGCAGTTTGGCTCTGGGTTCCCCCAGTAGAAATGTCTTTAGGGGAAATGTCAGGCAAAATGGTAGTACCGCTTTCTTCACAGATCAGCTCACAGGGCACAAGACAATCCCAGTTTTTCATGCCCCAGCTTCCTGTGAATACAGGAACAGCAGCGGCATTTATGAGAAGCCTCCACCTTATGGGCCTGTTGGCACCCTTTTTCTGTGCCTTCCAATAAATAAATACTTACAGTTTTAAAATCAAATGCTTTAAAAGGCTTGTCGGAGTTGAAGGAGCTGAGAAAGTGCGTGTGATGTAAGGATGTTGCCTGGCGGCATAGCGAGTGAATGGGTGATAGAAACCCTATCAGAGTGTAAACTGAATTACAGCCTGACTGTAAAGACATTCTTTTGAATTAAAAACATCTCCAACTTGAGTGTAAAAGCTGGAATACTAATAGGTGGCAGTGACTTCTTACTGAGAGAGGGGAAAAAGCCCTGCATCCTCTTGTTTTACTGGTGTTTTGCACAGCAGCACGGCTATGCCAAGAGATGGGTCCAAAGGGAAGCTTTTATCCTGCTCGGCGTGGGGGGCCTGGTGGTGAAAGGAGGAGCTGGCAGAGCCGCAGCCGGAGCCCCGGGCAGGGACCCGGGGCCAGGGAAGGTGGGAAACTGCAGCTGGAATTTCAGCATTGCGTTATTTGTGCTCCATGTTTTAGCATCACTTTATCTCTGCTCCGTGTTGTGTCCAAACTGTGGTTGGTTATTCCTAGTTTTCAGGCATGTTATGCTTTGGAAACAATTCTCAATGAACATGCAGCTGTAATATTTTAATGGGAGAGTTTGAAAGTAAAATCAGTCTGAGAAACAGTGTTTGCTTTTATTAGAAGCCAGGAGGAGGCTGAGGTATCTTTACCCACTACAGGTGGGGTAGGACATAAAGCCTGAGTTTCCAGTGCCTGTTTTCCTGAGCTGGCAAGTTCCCGAAGGGCCAAGGCAATTTGTTCTCAAATATTCAGTGTATTTCTGAGGCCTGTAGAGCTTGTCTCAGTTGTGCTTTGGTTGGGGAGCAGGTCACTGCTCCTGCCTCCGTGTCCCGCAGGCTCTCGCACTGCTCCCAAGTTCCCTTTTACATGGGCTCAGCTCTCCCAGAAATCTGCGTCGGAGTGTAGCCGAGCTGGGTTTGCTATGTGAGGTTAAATAAGTCTGATTTGAAAAAATAATGCACATTTTATTTGGTTTCTGTGGCGTTTTGCTGACGGGTTTCTGGGGGATGGATTAAAGGAGGTCTGAGTGAACCTGAGCACGTGGCAGAGACCTGAATCCCCTTCTCAGCGCCCTGTGTGGGAGCCACTCATGGTCCCCTTGCAGAATTGTGGCATTCACCTTGGTGAAGCACCCAAAGGGCTTCCTTATCCCCAGGCTGCCAGCTTTGAACACGGATGTGCTTTTCTTGGTGCCCCTACCACATCGTCACTGTAATTAAAAACATGCATTTTCTTTTTCCAGAGGGAGTCTCTCAGATGCACCAACCAGACAGGATTTTCAGGTACAGATACCCTCTGAGATTGCAGGTTTGTTGGAGAAGAGGCTGCCTGTGCATAGTTACACAGGCACATTCCCAGTTAAGGAAAATAACAAAAACTGAGCAAATCTAAACAGTCCCTTTCTTGTTCAGTCGAACCTTTGGTCTGCTGTTATAGTACCGACGAGGGGAGCGCAGTGGAGCTGTTGTCATGGAAATTTGGATGGCCTGCAAAATGTTTCGTGCTGTTTTTTGTTTCTTAGGGCCTTTTTATAACTTCCAGTCTCCTCAAATGCAAACCATGGAAAAGGGGATTTGTAGAAGTGCTCTGCAGTTTTGGACCGTTATGTGTGAGCGGTCTGTCTTTAAAACTGCCTTGGTAGTTACTCGGACTCAAAAATACATCCCAGAATTTCAGATTTTGGATAAATCCCATTGAAATATAATCTGTAAGATTTAATATTCTGCCAGGGTGACTGCCATTTGCATTTGACATACCTTTATCACAGGCTGACTTTTATTGACCTCAGAATTGAGCCATGCTTTCTTTCCAACAAAAACTTATTTTACAGATCTGTGCCTGTATTTTCTTCATAATGCTCAGAACCATACCCATAATGACTTTCTGTAGGCTGTTATGCTTCAAAAAGGATTTTGTGAGCTCCAAGTTTGGAGTTTTTAAAGACTTGATAATGCTTTTTCACGTATTTAAAAGCAGCAGCATGAAAGAGCCCAGTCCATTTGTGTACTAGGTGTGGCTAAAATCCTGGCAGCCCCTCGTGCTGACATCATTCTGTGGAGAAAGAAAACTGAGCACTGAAAGGAGTTTTGCCTTGGACTTCTTTCTTCCTTCTTTTCGTATTCCTTCAGCTAGTCTATGTGTATGTCCACGTAGGGCATTGTGTTTGTATTGCCCTGCAGCTTTTTGTGGGCATCCTGCACGGTTCCTACTCCTGCGTGTATTCTTTCCTACCTGGGCCACTTCAGTTGCGCACATGGACTTTCCCTGCATCCTTGCAGGTTCTCTCCGTGTCGGCCTTGCAGCCTTTTCCTGGTTAGTCCTCCTGCGACCAAGTTGGCCAGTTTCTGCACGGTGGGTTGCCGTGTGAACCTCCAGCTGATTTCCTGTGTTCTTGTCCATCCGTGTGCTTTCAGTACATGGAAAATGGAGCAAATGGAGAGGGATGGAACTGCTGGTTTGCACTGGGGAAGAACCTGCCTGCAGACAGCTGGGTGGCTGGTAGCTACTCCATACAGTTCATACTGTATTGTATACTCGTTGTGTGTCTGTGCTCTTAAGATAAGACTTTTCCTATCTTTCTACACAGAGGTAAATACGGATTTCCACACAGCCATTTTTTTTTGCACACATAGAGCTGTAATTGTCTCTGTTGTTGCCAAATCTCAGTTTCTGCAGCAGTGCTTTCCCTTGCTGAGAAATGAGGATGCTGCTGCAAATCTCTTTTCCTTCCTTTCCTGGTCCCCTGTTCTTTATCCTTTTACATCCTTGCAAACTGCCTTTGCTTCCAGAGCACAGCTCAGTTTACCTTTATCCTGACGAGTCTTGCCTCGTGTTGGAAAGCTGATGCCCATGCACAGTTGGCCAAGGTGTTAGTCTCTCTTTGTTAGCATTTCGAACAAAACTTTTTCTTCCATGATGCTCATCACGTTCAGGCTCATCTCTATAGGCAACCACAAAATTAACTCATGATTATGATTCCAAACTTACAGCATGGTTTCTTTTATTGCCTATTTCACAAGCCATTTTTTTCCCATGAAGAATTTCCTTACCTGTGCATGCGAATCCTTTTATTCTGACTAGCCTTATGTCGGGATAGTGGGACCATTATTTTCTTCTTTGTGGTGTGCAATGCACAGCAGTGCATTGGAGGAGGTCGGCAGCTGCTTCTCTTAGATACTTAAGTTTGCCAAAAAAAAAAAAAAAAAACCCAATACTTTTCAAGTGAGTTGAAAGCAAGCTGCAGGATTTGACCAGAGAGATGTTTCAAGGCTGTAAAGAAATAGAAAAGGGAAACAGTGGAGACCCTGGGCTACTTTTTCTCTTTATAAGATTCTTTATGAGATCCAAAAGTTTTAATGTCAAGGACAAGGCTTTTAAAAAGTGACCTCAACTTTGATCAAAGCACCCAACATCTGTATTTATTAGAAACATCGAATGCTTATGGTTCTATTTGAGTTTCATGGGTGAGAGAGAGAAAAAAAAATGTGAGATGTTGAGTTTTTCATTTACTTTCAAAGTTTTAAGGTAGCTGTACCTTTTAACAGAAAGGAAGCAGTACTTTTAGTTTTCCATCAGCTGGAATTGGAAGAAACTACTTTTATGGCCAAAGATCCCTGGCCCTTTGAAGAGGAAAGGAGGAAAACCAAAAGGAACAGTCTTCTAAGGTGATAGGACCATATCTTAACAGTGGGGATTTTGAGTAAATGTATTAATTCGCTGCCTTGTACCATCCCATTAGTAGCTTTCAGGAAATGCAGAATGCCTTTAGGAAAGCAGTGTGCTTTGAGCTGTCCTTGATGACATAATTCAGCAATTAATTCCATGAGAGCTTGAACCATGACCTGTATTGCTGCGTGGCTAAACGTCTTCTCAAAAAGCTGAGTAATTCTCATTTAAATTATGTAATAAATGCTTTAGCCTAAGACATTCTGGTGAATCATGGGATGTCAGTGAGCTTTCTACATTCACTCATTTGAAAATTCAAAATATGGTTAATTTAACACTTGCCCTGTATTTATGTAAGGGTCTTGTTAGTAGCTGATGGTTGTTTAAGCTTGCTGTTTATATTGTTCTCCCTCCTCTTCCATTTTTAGTGAATGCACCCTGTACACCACAAATGCCTGGTAAAATCATTTGCATTGAATGGTTCTTTGTCAGTTCTACATATAAGAAAACAGATATCTCTAAGAAGACCCTTCCACGTAGAAAACCAAACCTGGCAAATTCTCTCTTGCTTCAGTTTCTATGTTAAAATGAAGCTAATTTTCATTAAAAGAAGTTACTTTGGGTGATTTGCAATATATCGTAGCAGATGTGAGTGCTGGTGACCAGCGCCAGTCCCGGCCGGTGGTTTCACGCAAGGCTGCAGGTCATTGACAGGCTTGAATAACGGTGCCAGTGTCTGCTCAGAGATCCCTGACGGGTCGTGTTGCAGCGGGAGCTGTCGCTAACAGGCAGGTCCTGGCAAGGGGAGAAGCCCTGGGACATGGGAGACACTTTGTTTTGCAGGGCTAAAATGGATGGACTCTGTTCTGGCTGTCTGTCATAGGTGGAAGTCAAGAGACTTTCTGGCTTTACCTTCAGGGAGGTCTGCTCTCAGGTGCATGGGATGACTCGCCACTGCTTTCCAGCCCTCTCCTTCTATGAATTGACCTGAAGGAACTGAAATCTGTTATTAAATACCCAAGTAGCAAGTGCTTGCTAATCCAGGAGCAGATCAATTCACCCGTATTTCATAAAACCAGGCAGGAGGTTTTGAAGGAGCTAATCAGACTGTGTGCTGCAGTTCCCTGAGAAACTTTAAAGCTTTACTGTTTGAGTAAGGGTTTTCCTAGGAAAACAATCTCCCCTAGCCCTGGTACTTCAAAGGAGAAGGATCATGGAGTAGCATCTTCCTTTGGGAAGTTTTGACCATATCCTTGAATAGAGAGATGGTGTTTCGCTCTATTGCATTTAGAGTTAACGTGTGTTGTATCAATCAGAAACGTTCATAGGATTTTCTCACCCACACACCCTTTAGGTGAAAACCAACATAAATCGAGGGGAGGCCTTTGAAACATTTTGATCAACTATCTCAAAAAGTTATGCTAGAACTAACTTAGTCTGTATGTAGGACATGTGCCATAGCTGGAGTTCCCTTCCCTTCTTGTTTGGAGCTGAATGTTTCTAAATAGGACAGAGCTATTTGAGGCCTTCTGTTATTGGAAAAGAAGCTGTACCTCTTGATGGATTCTGCTCCACGTTTGCCCTGAAAGCTTGTGGCACTGCTTGGAAGGGCTGGTGAAGACGTACAGCTTGAAAAGGAATTTTGTATTGAAAGGACAAAAAAGGGGATGGGGAAGAGTAAATAGCAGATTCCATATAATAAATGATCCAGGTAAAGCACGTGCTGTTTGGCTTCCCGAGAGCAGATTTTGCAGGAATGGCCCCTTTGAGTTCCATCAGGGACGGCTGCCTTTGGTGCTGGACTGGGAGCTTGTGGCCGCTCTCCCTTCCCGGCAGGATATCTTGGCTCCCGTTTTTTCGGGGAAGGGGCAGTGTCCAGAGCAAGCGGTTTGGCCCGTGGTGATGTGTCTGTGATGGGCAGCCCGCTCCATGAAGTGCCTCCTCACGCTTTGTGGAAGATGTGTCTTCAGGTCACGTGAAGCAAGGGATGCCTTTCTCTAGGGAAAGAAACACTACCACAAAAATGAAGTGGTCCACCAGGACACTGAGTACAGTTCTGTTCTATTTATGAGCTTGTTTACAATAATCTTTAAGCAGACTTTGTTTTTAGAGAGAGAATATTTTTGTGCCCTGTTCAATTTTGTGGTGTGCTGTCCATGCTCGTGACTGTGCCAGAAGGGCAACCTTGTCCTCTCTGCAATTGTAAAGCAAGTTCTCAAGCCCAGAGTGATACTAAAAGGGCCATGACACTGTGAACGCAGGAGGCACTACTCAGTGTATGGGTCTACATCCTGCAGTCTTTGTGAAGGCAGCTCTTGACGCAGCTGGGAAATAGTCACCTTCATGATGGTCTGTAGCAGCGTGTGTGTCGTAGGAGCATGGCTTGGCTTGGTGGACCGTCGCTCTTCGCTTAGTGCTGGCTGTTCTGGTGTCAACACAACTGACCAAACACACCAATGTTTCTTGTCCACCACGATCCAAGTCTACTGCCCTTGTATAGACTATCTTTACTTTCAATTCTGGTACCCTATGGTCTGCTGCATTCCTCTCTGCAAACTGAGTCTTTGCTCCATCGCCCTCGCTGACCCAGTCCTCTGACTGATGCTTGGCCAAACCTAACCGAAGGAGCAACTGTGCCACCAAGTAGGTCCATGTACACATCTTCTTCCATAGGTCTATTCTGATATTATTCAACCACTGAGCTTTGCCATATCATGGGTGAAAAGGTATCTCTGTATTCCTTTCATGCATTAGGTATACATATAATAGAGAGAAATGATGCTGTGAAATACTATGGACTCTTCTTGTTGTGTTCCCTTGTGCTTGGAACCTGGACATCTTATGTTGACTTTTGGTGGCAAAAATAGGTCTAGGGATAGGTCAAGGTGTATGACAAAGGGTTGGGGACCTATCTAGGGATAGAGCAAGGTCACGCTGCTGAAAAGGTGCAGGTAATAGTTGTTAATGAGTTGAACAACATATTGGAGCACAGCAGCCAAG
This sequence comes from Rhynchotus rufescens, assembly GCA_032273925.1. Classification (NCBI taxonomy): domain Eukaryota; kingdom Metazoa; phylum Chordata; class Aves; order Tinamiformes; family Tinamidae; genus Rhynchotus; species Rhynchotus rufescens. The sequence continues at coordinate 10,615 of JAVCKT010096525.1, forward strand.
TTTTGCATTGCAGGCATTAAAAAAGGCCTTAAGTCGCTGAGCAAGAGTGAACACTGTCTCCATGCACCCACCAACCTTAGAGAACCTTCAGTAAGACACTTCGGCTCTAACTGTGGTGAATTCATTGAGTATATTTTAAAAAAAAATGAAGGGAGCTTAAAAAACGTCTAATCATTGAGGAAATGGAGGAACTTTCTGCCTCTCTAAATTAAGTCTTGACTTGAAATTACTATGTAGGAGGAATGAAAGTCAGCAAATAGTAAAGAAAGACTAATAACTGAAGTACTTTAAAAAGACTCTTGATTAGGAATCGAGGAGTGAAAATTAAGAAAACAGGGATTTAAGTTAATTATGGGAAGATGTTAGTGAAGCGTGGGGAGTGTAGTGTAGTCTCCAAGCAAACAAATAGAGCAGAAGCTGCCATGAAGACAGTGAGTGACCTTTAATTCAAGTCTTAGCTGAAATGGAAATGAATTTGAAAAACTTGTTATTCCTTCTTACCTTGAGTTTATACTCAAATGCAGCTATAATGAAATTGTCATGAAAAGGAAAACAAATGACTTCAGTGAGAGACTGAAGATGATGGTTTTGTGCGGCCTCCCCGAGCCAAACCCTTGTGCGTGTGAGGAGCTGTGTGAAGGGTGGCGCGGCCCCGCTCCAGGCCGCGTTTTCATGCCGTGGTGTCATCCCAGGTCTGACTCGGGATCGTGTCCTAAAGATGTTCAGTCTCTAAGAGTTTCCATAGTCTATAGAACAAGATTATCTCCTGACAACACAGATCTTCTATGTTAAAGGAAGCCACTTACAGAAATAGTTAAGCTTGTGGTTGGTCTGAATCCTTACGAAGGGACCGGTACCTCTTTAGTTATGAAGACTGCCTCATATTGGGAAACGATCCAACTTTTTTTTCAGTGTATGTCCTAACGATCTCGACTGATGTGCTGACAGTTCCCCTTTTGTAGCACACTCTGCTCTTTTACTTTCTCTAATACACAGTATTAGAATAACAGAGGATCTTTTTTTAGTCTAGGCCTGTTTACCAAAAGGCAGCTGTTGCGTTCAGCTGTCACCGCTCTTTCTTCATTAAAATAGTTCTTACTCTTTCTAAAATCTATCAGCAGGCTGAGGACATCTGAGATCTTACTGTGAACTTGTATGTAAACTTACAGAAGTTGCAGTTCTCAGCCTGGTAACAGGCAAGCACCTATTAAGAAGTTTGAGCTATTGGTCTGTCTTTATGTATGTTTGTCTTTATGGTTATGTAAGAATCAAGTCACAAGAATACTCAGCATTTTCATTTTATGCTTTGTTTGTATATGTAACTGTATACATAGGTGTTTCTGTTAAGTGGATGTTGCAGTCAGAACGGAAATAACTGTGTGTATGTGGAGAAAAAAATCAGTCTAATGTTAGCTTCTGTATGTAATTCAGATGCTCAAGATGCAAGAAATATTCCTAATAAGCTTAGAGTGTATCTTCTTTTCACTGCTTCTGCTTTGTTTGGTGTGAGCTGGTAGGGATCTGACGTGAGAATGCCATGTTTTGTGTTTGGTAAAGGTTCATCTTTGCTTATACTGTTGTTCTATATTCAGTTACGTGGTTTAGGAAAATAACTTTAGGTCATTGGCAATTGTTTGGCTGATTATAGAGGTAATCTGTCCCCACTCATTATATATTTATACTGTGAAAGAAGCCAGAGAATGCTTAGGAGTAGAAGAATTCTAGCAAACAAAGTTCGTGTTGCAGGGAGACATTGCACATGTGTAAGAGGCATCGCCCAGTGTCGTACTGGAGTGTAGGTCAGTGGGCTCTAATACTTTATGTTGGTATCTGGATCACAGGAAGGTTGGGTTGGAAGAGGCTGCTGGGGAATGTGTGGTCCCGGCACTGGTTAGAGCAGTTTGTTTAGGGCCATGTCCCGTTGTGTTTTGAGCATCTCCAAGGATGAAGACTCCACAGTCTCTCAGGGCAACCTCTTCCAGTGTTCACCCACCCTTGTAACACCTTTTTTTTTTCATTGTATTCGGATAGAATTTTATGTGTTTCAGCTTGTGCCCGTAGCCTCCTGTGCTTTCACTGCACACCACTAAGAGGAGTCCAGCTCTGTCTTCTTTATAAACTATGTATATATTTATAAACTTTGATCAGATGTCCTCTCAGTTTTTTCTTCTCCAGTTTGAAGAATCCTAGCGCCCTCAGACTCTCCTCCTGTGTAAGATGCTCCAGTTCCTTGATTATCTTTGTCCCTGATCATCTCCAGTCCTTCCATGTCTCACTTGTTCCAGGGAGCCCAAAAGTGGACACACTCTGGATGAGGCCCCACCGGTGC
>JAVCKT010096526.1:0-12943 GCA_032273925.1 Rhynchotus rufescens
GGGCGGGGGCGGGGGGCAGATTCCCGGGACTACCGGCCCCGGGAAAAAAAAAAAAAAAAAAGAGAAAAAAAAAAGAAAAAAAAAAAAGCGTTCCAAGCGGGTGAAAATCCAGAGGGAAAACACCGAAAAAGTCCGGTCTCGTGGCTGGATGGGAGGTGGGTCACGGTGCCGGTCCCGGGGAGCCGAGGCCGGCTCCGCCGCGGGCTCGGTGCGTCGCTGATCGCGAGGAGGGAGCGCCTAGAAAAATGGCATCGGTTTTATGTGGAAAAGCCAAGACCGCAGGAGAATGTCGGGAATGCCGAAAGGCAGCGGAGCTGGACGCGGGTTCTGCGCGGTTGGGGCTTGACAAGTGCCGGTGGGGAGGCCAGGCGCGCCGGGAAGGGCCGAGCTGCTCGTGCCCTCGTTTGGAAGGGGAAAAGTCCCCGGTAACAACTTAATGACATCCCTGTGCGCAGGGCAGGGGCAGGAGCGCCCTTGGCCGTGGGTGCCCAGGGAAACCTGCGCAGCCTTGCTCGCCTCGCGCCGGCGCCAAGGGAGCGAAGCACAGCTTCATTTCACCCCAGGAAATACCAATATTTCCACAGTTTTGGGGAGCTGATCATGATCTTCAGTTGCCTGTCACTAATGCTGAAGTTAAACCCTTTTAAAAGACTAGAGAAGCGCTTCTCAGATTGCCCTGAGGCCTCTTTATACCGTGCAGAGGACCCGAGCAGCACATAATTTCTAAACTGTTTTTGAAGACATTAAAGACTTTTCCATTTCTTTTCTTCTCGTGCTATTACAAGGGATTCAAGACCATCTTTTTTATTTAAAATATATGTATTCCCGTTGATCTCAGGCCTGCTGAGAAAGGAGGGAAAGACTGTTCTGGAAGAAGGTTGTTCTGGGCAAAAATTGTAGGTGATAAATGATTGCGTCGATGGGCTTTTAATGTATAGGGGATTTGAAGAGGGTGCATCATTAAAATGACTTGTGGAACTTTTTAACGTAAAAGGGTTCCGTGTAAGGTGCTACAATTCTTCAAGGATTTGTGCTTAATTAAGCAGAGCTTGTGAACTCAGTGATCCTACAGTGAATTCTCTAGATTCTTAACCTTTTCACACTTAATGGAATGGCTGAATGTCTGTTTTACGTAGGTAGAGGATCTCAGACTATTAAATCAAGAAGTTTTTTTTTTTTTTTCTTTTTAGACCTAGTGGCTCTGCTGTGGCTTCAGAGCTTAGAAAGGTCTTGAGGAAGTTGTGTGGTCCTGGGGAATGGCAAAAATGAGTTTCCCAATTTCAAGAGACAAAGCAGTATGCGATACAGGTGTGTAAACAGCGATTGGTTCTGAAGGGGTTAAAGCAAGGCTTTCTTTCCGTATTTTGTTAGAGTAAAAGATTGAGGAGACATTAAATTGAAATGCAATTCAGTTTCAATTAACATTTGCAACAAATGAAATATACTTCTAGAGAGTGAATAATTAAGCTCTCCTCTTTGCTGCAGGCTGCATTAAGATGAAGAAAAAGCTCTGACTGCAGCGAGGAGGCTGCATTTATGCCCTGGGCGTGTTAGGAGCATGTGGTATTTGTAATTGCTATACCTCTCGATATACAGTTGTCCTGCCATTCAGAATCCTGTTTGTCGTCACCTTCAGTTATGACCAATACCTTGTTTTCTCGATCCCCAGTTATGAAACTTAACTGTGAGCAGAATTGCATTCTAGTGTTTGCATCGGGATGATTGCAGTTTAATGAATACCTGGCTTTAAAGTTTGTCAGCTGTGATCATTAGGGGTTTGGAAATAAAAAGATTATGAAAGTGAGATAAGCTGGAAGATTGGGGTCTTTTCGTATATAATTAAGGTTTTCCAGTGTTTGGACTTTATTGAAATTAGATGAATTTCACTGTACTTATTAAAATGTTCTTGCCTACTCTAAAAATAAAGCTGTATTTGAAAACGCTGTGAACCCAGAGGTAGCTTATCCTAGTGCAGTCCTTGCGGGGCGCGTTGGCCAGTTCCCTGGGCACACTGAGCTGCGTGGGTAGGACGTTAAAGTTTGGCCTGGAACAGGCATTTCAGTACAAATTTTTGTTTTCATATTCCTCTAAACTTGGACAAAACTTTAAAAACACACGGGACTTGAGGAGAATGTTAATGTAGACAAAGGGATTATCATTAACTAAAATTTGATCTCATAGCCCAGAAGGATCTGTAAAACTGTGCCTTTTCTGGTAACATGTTTGTTTTGGTTAGTCTCTGTCCCCTTTTTGAACTATCCTTTTCCACCCATACATAGCTTGGGAAAGAGAATATTTTTCTTGTCTTCCAAATTTTTACTCATTTGCTTTAATTTCGTAAGCCCTTCCAGTCCCCATGAACCTGCACTTGTAGAAATGGAGCATTCTTGTCCCCCATCTTTTCCTTGCTGTTCTACTGCTGCCGATCTATATGTAGTTGTGTAGTGAGTGGATTAGGGAATTATCATATTAAAATTAACTCAGCTTTTCCCTCCTTTTTCACTGTATCTCACAACAGCAACACAGGAAAAAGGGAAGAAAAACATCAGTTTTGATGGGATCAGTATCGTGATCATGTTCACCGTGGAGCTTCATGAAGGCACAAGGAAGGGGCGTGTGAAAACTAGCAGTGGGGAAGGGTGGGACTGTTTCTTTCAGCAGCAGTGCCAGTTTATATTGGCTTAAATTGATAGTGAAACTGAACTTAAATTGCAGCCTCTGGAATAGGACTGGGCAGAGCTCTTAGAGACAAAAAGAAATGCATCTGAGGGGCTGTCTGGAGCTAAGGGCTAAAATCCAGCCTTTTATGGATAATAAACACACACATATATACATATATATTCCTATTTATAGTATACACATTTTATTTGTGTGTATGTGTCTGTGTGTATATATATATATGTCTTTCATAACCACTGCAAAAGATGGTATCTTCTAATAAGAAAATAATGGAGATAACCATAAATATTAATACAGAGAGGACTATAAATATCAATACAGCATTCAGATATATAAATATTCTTCCTGAAGATGTCTAGCCTATAATGGTTTTGATTCACATCTTTACATAACAGTGTCCTTTTTGAGCTAAAGCAACCAAAATGTGCGTGCTAATTAGTAATGTAGTAGAAAAATCGCTGGAGCATGAAACAAAACCTCGAGGCTTCTTGTTCTGTGGTTGAATATCATATGCAACATTCAAATATAACATAGATATTCATTATAAACAAGCAACAGATTAAAAAAAAAAAATACAGCAGTTCCTCAAATGTCAGGTACTACATTTGAACCAATTACAGTGCCAATTTAGCTAATACACTTTTTTAGCTAATTTTAGCTAATACACTAAGTCACATTTTTCACTGGGGCGAATAAGAGCAGAACTCTTTATTCCTCCTCCCTTCTCAGTTTACTGTTTTATAGTTGAATTATTGTAAAACTGTTAGGGTTCCCTTTTTTTTTTTTTTTCCTTGAACTTGGAAGCAATGGAAAAAATGTTAGTAGTCCTCTAAGATCTTTAGCCTTGAAAATGTCATATAGTCAAAGGTCAGTTTCCTCTCCTAGCTTAAGTGTTAAATGACTGCAATCTACTTGTGCTCACTCAGATTTGTTGATGCAAGGAAGACTTTTTTTAATTTTTTTTTTTTTTTTAATTTAGCCTTTTCCTTCCATAATCCAAAAGACCAATCTCTGGTAGGACACCCCCTGAAGTGTCCAAGATGAGTGAAGAAGGTGCTTTATAAAATAGTAAGAGCCTAGTCTTAGTTTGGAGCTTCAGAACTTGGGAGTAATATAGATCCTTAGCAATAGAAATAATAGGGTTTTTTTAACGTGTTCTTTGGCCCGTAGGAGATGCCGTGCGGGGTGGACAGGCGCTGCGCGGGGCTGTGGCTGCCGGAGGGCTGGTGGGTTTTAACTGCTCCCTCCTGCATGTTCGGACTTAAGTCAATTAGAAATCGATTCTGCCATAATCCCTTAAATTTCGTTAGCCTTGTAAATGTCTGATTTGAATCTCCCTAGCCTATTGGCTTTAAAAATAGACTGTTGAGTATGTTGCTGCTAAATGATTATATATGCTGTGGCAGAACCCCTCCTTCCTGGGATTTGGAATTATTTTGCAGTTATTTTGCACCATAGCTTGGGTGTTCCTTCAGTGACAGTGCTGTTTAAGCACACCTTATTTTTTTTTTTTTCATGCAGCCTGTTGTTGTGTGCTGTTCCCTCAGCTGTGCCAGCACTATTGTTTTTGTGGCTGCCAGGTGAATGAGATTGGGAGAACAATCCAGAATGAGGGTATTATTTTTGATGGAGTTTTTATTGCAGGTCTCTGATCTGGTTTACTATGTAGCTGCACAGATAGTGGTGGTATTAGGAAAAGAGAAGGGATCTGGAGTGGGGAGGAAGTAGCAGGTGAAGGATGGCTGCTGAATTGGCCCTGCCCCAGCAAGAGATACCCCAAGACATGTCCCCGTTGTGTCCCCTGTGCTCTCACTGGCTCCCGAGCTGGGCTTGGTGATCGGCAAGGGAATTCCCTTTCGGAACTCCTGTGATCAGGCCGGGATGTTGGGGAGTCTTCTCTGCTGGAAGTGTTGAGGAGCGTGATAGGAGTCCTGCATTATCCTTTTCGTACATGTTTGCATTTAAGTGCAAATGCATGATGTGGGTCAAGGAGTAGGGAAAGTGAAGATGAATTATGTAAGCTTTTTTTTTCTTTTTTTTGTGATCTAAAACTAGCTAGGCTTTTTGCAATCAATTTTAAAATTATTTTAAAGATACTTCAGTTCTTTTAATTTTTTTTTTATCAGAGAATCTGCATGTATTGCTCAAATCTGTATTTAGATTCTCAAAGAATCTATTATTGTGGAGAGTGCAGTTCAGTCGTATGCAGGGATTTGAATATTGGCGTGAGGAGCTTGAACTGGTCCGAATTCACAGAGACTACACGTGAACACAGCAAGTTTCGCAGCACCACGTGCACTGGTGTGTCTTGCAAGGGAATGGGCAAGGGTGCTTTGCATCCGTTCGCGTGTCTAAGGAAGTGGATGTTGAAGCCTGAAGGTAGAATCTGGCTCCCTGTGATCAAATGCATCGAGTTCAGGCTTCTTCCGGGTGCAAATTCAAATGAATTTTATTGCCATGTTTGTTTATCCAGTAATGTTGAAAAATCCTGAGGGACCCAGATGTTGGGAAGCTATTTTAAATAATTGTGCAGATATTTCAGATTATTGAGGTGCTATAGAGGAATAAAGTCCTTCTCAAGACCTTTGCCTCCCACCCCATCCCTTTTTTCTTCAGTTAATCACATTCTCATTGCTGCAAGGCTGTGCTACTTCATTTATACTCGTTTCTTTTTGGAAAATTCTCTGCAAAGTTTTGAGACTTACTGTGGAGTGAAGCTCTGAGGACTGGTACATTTTGAAAACTTTGCAGATCAGGAATGCTTCTGCTTAAATTGCTTTGGGAACTGTGTATATAAAAGCTATGGTAGCCACTTGTAAGGCAAATCCATAGGGTATTGCTCGTTAGTCTAGGCAAGCAGTGGCCCGAACTCGTTTTGAAGTTTAGCTGTGCCAGTAAATGTAGCAGAAATTGGTGAGTGGCCAAAGTGCAGGTGAAGTAGAGGTATGTGCTCACATCTGTGCAGCTTATCGGGCACGTTATCTTCTCCGTGTTTATGTAAAGAGTAAACTGTTGAGGTTGAACATTTAGACAAGTTTTGGCTTTCTCATCAGTAAGTACAGCAAGTATTTCAGGAACTGACTGAAATGAACTCTGAGGTCCCGCTCTTAACTCTGTGGTAACATCTCATTCTACTGGGCACATAGGGAAATCTTAAGTAACAGCTATTTCTGAAGCACGCAGCAGTTTTAAGTGCTTGAAATGTGCAGCAATAGTTATTTTACATTATGAACTCTTATAGTTCTAGGTGACCGGTGTCACCTGAGTATCACTGCACCAGACAAGAGTATGTTGGCTGTTAAGGCAAATAACCTGTGAGGAAGCTCTCCCCCGCTCCCATTGATCTGCTCTCCTGACAGCAGTTGCAAAGGTTTTTGCAGTTGCTTTGTAAATAACTAGGGAGGATTTCAGGTCCCCTTCCAAAGCCTATAAAACAATGCATTATGCAAAATATAATGCAAAGCTTTGGTATTAAAAGACAGTTTGAGTTGTGCTGGAGTCCAGGCTATTTTGTCTATTTGGCAGAGAAAAGGGAAATAAATAACAATTCCCATTAATACACAGACAAGTAAAAGCATGTAGAAAAGCAAGAGATTTAAAGATGGTCATAAAAAGTTCTCAAATGCTGGAGTTTCAGTCCAGTTCAGGAAAGGCTGACACTTATAAGCCTGTTGTTTCAGTCTCATTGTTGAGATGGATGGAGTTGTGTGGATTTGCTGAGCAGAAGAATCAAAGTTTTGATAGCAGCACCACGGAGTGATTGGAAAGTAATAAACTGCAGAGTTCGTAGTTTCCATTAACTGATGAAAATTTCTGTTTTCTTGTGCAAAGGGGAACATAATCTACTAATTCAACTATTAACTGGTAGCTGTCGTGCAAACTGCTCGCTGAGATGGGGCAGGAGGGCGCCCGTTGTGTAAGTGCGTGACAGTCTCTGTTAAAATCGCATTTCACTTCCCAGCGCTTCCAGTCCCGTAGCGTTGCTGGCAGCGGCAGCTCCTCCCGAGCTGCACGTCGTAGCAGAGCTCATGCCAAACAGCATCGCACACGGCCATATATGCAACACAGGTACCGCTGATACTGTGTGGCTCACAGTTTGCCTGGGTTTAACTGTTTGGAAGGACAGCAGGCCTATCCAATGTCTTAAACTGTAAGTTCTTCTTTCACGCTTATTAGTTAAAACTTTTGGATTAAGCAAGAAATTCCACAGTCCGATTATACGTTCGGTCAAAAACTATTTCTGGTTGTCTCTTTAAAGTTTATTGTCTCTTCAGTACAATGTTAGGAATGAGCAGGTCTGCCAGTTGAAAATACCTCGATGAATATGGTTCTTTGTCTTTTAGAAAAAAGTGCTGCTTAGAATATGTGTTCCTACTAAAACCATCGTGCTGCAAAGTCATAATCCATGGCAGTAGCCGAGAGCCTTGGTTGTATCTCGCAGCTGATCGCTGCAGACGCGGGGAGTCCCGCCTGGGTGAGACCTTGGCCGCGGCTGGACGTGCGTGGGGTGGCGGCGGGGCGAGGGGAGGCAGGCTCAGCTCTCCCTGCCTCGCGGGCTGTGGGTTTCATCAAAAGCTTTCACGAGTGACCCGGCACTTGGGTGTTCTCGCATCAGAAATTCTCATGCCTGGTGTTACGTTGCAGTCACTTTCTTGCAGGGGCACTGAGTTGGCTTTTCAGTCGCAAATACAGACGTAATGCAGTCTATATGAATTTTAGACTGAGGTTTTTATCCTCTTGCCAGTTTGGCCAGAGTTATCTAAGGGATCTGAAAGGTGCTGCAGGAAGTGGCTCACAGGTTCGTCCTTAAACAAGTGGATTCCAGGGGTTTTTGAAGAGCATCTTCCTTTGAAATGGACTTTCTGGGCATTTCTGGAGCTCAAGGCTACAGGCATGCTCAGCAGGTTCGGGAGGTCTAAAGTCTCTTCTGCATGTATTATTAATAAGGAGTACTAATCACCTTTGCATCTGTAGGCACATCTAGATGAATGCAATCAGTGCCCGTCTTTAGCCAATGTACACATTTCCTTTGGGAATAAAACTTGCTTGTTTTTCTTCTAGGACATCTAAATTCCAGACAGGGCCACCTGTCTCACCTTGAAACTTGAACTGTACCTGGAATGGAGCTGCTCTGTAATCACATGGGGAAATCACTTGGTTTCTTATTATGTTGTCTGAAAGGATTCGATTTAAGTTATGTGCTGCCGTTAAAAAAAAATAATAAAAAAGGTGCTTTCAGGGGTGTGGTAGCAAGGAAGGAATTATATTGTTTAGAGTAAATTTAAGGACTGCCTGCCCTGCAGGTTTTCAGCAGTTAATACAATAGCAAAGAATCCTTTCAGGGAGGTGATTACCTTTCTACCCCGAGGCAGGGAGTCTACAGAGCTTCATTTTTACTTGACTGACTTAAGCTTTAGATGTAGAGGAAAGAAAAATGAATTACTCTGGAATTTTGAAACAGACATTTTATATAGTGAGATATTAATTACACGTTGAAGAAACTCTGAGTGCAGTTCTTTAATTCTGCTTTTTTATTAAGAACCTTTTCTGTCTAGTTGTTTTAGAATTATATTTCCCCCCCCACCCCATCAAAAGCCCTGAAGGGAAAGGTAAGTTAATTGAGGTGAAGGGGGACCTTAAGTATAACAACATACAATTTTGAGCAGGCTGGGCATTATTATAGGCCATAACAAACAAATGGGAAGTTTTAAACAGCCTTAGGTGAGGAATGCTGGAAAAGCCTTTGGGAGGCACTCGGCTTCTGTCCCAGTTTCTGCCTTTCCCTGCCCGCTTGCTGCTTCTCCCCGTGAGCTCCAGCCCTTGCTGAATTTGTGTCCCATTAAACTGCCTCTCCTTGAATCCATATAAAGGATTTTAGCATATGCAGCATCCTTTATCAAAGCTCTGTGCCGTTTATTTATGTACAATTTAACAACATTAGATGAAGGGGATACTTGGGAGTGTGAAAATCATGAATGGATTGCTCAGATAGGCCGTGTTTACTTTTTTTTTTTTTTCTTCTTTTCTCCAACCTCAAAGATAGAATACATCCAAAGCAGTGACCATGGAGCAATTTGAGCCACTCAAATGTTGGTCTTCTGTTGTTTTGGCTGCTTTTCCCTCTTGTAACATCAACAGGATTTAACTCTTTTTCTATGTGTAAACAACTTTGAGGAAATTTGTTTCTGCAGAGCATTGATTACTCCTTTATGATAAATGACCTTTGCCTTTCAATGTTGCTCTTAACTGGAGTTTTGTATCAACCAGATCAGTGTCTGTCTCTGTCCTGCCACTTGGTTTGTAGATCAATCCAAAGCTAATACTTCTTGTTGTTGTTTTCTAGAGCTGCTCACAGAGTGCATGGATCTTTTTCTGTTGCAGTATTTGTATAAACTTATACAGATGGTTCAGCTCCTTTCTGTAGGAAATGAAAACTGCTTTTTCACTTTTCTTTCTCATTGATCTTCAAAGCCTGTGTAAAAAGCTTGTAAGACAGTGTACTGTCACCTTAGGATCTTTGTGTGTACAGGAGGGAATCTTTCATCCACGTTTTGCCATTAAGTGTTCCGCTTAAATTCCCCCTTCTCTCATGAGAACCACGTGTGAGCATTTTGGAGAAGAACTTGGTTAATAGTTTCAAAACTGTTTTTTTGCACAAATCTTGTTTCCTTGAGTAATCTCTTCCAGGTGCAGTAGTTATCACATAGGTTTACCTTGGGACTAGTATACCCCTTTCTGCCTTTATCTGTAGTCTAAGGGGTGATCAGAAGCACCATTTGTTAGATAAAGAAGAAACGCTTTTGCAAACCTAGAGCCTGAGCTGGAGCAGCAGAATTGTAGAACCGATGCATTACGAGTGCCCAGGACCATGCGTTACGAATGTCCTGCCCAGGACAAGTACTGCTCGTGAAACATACTTCACTTAAAATCCTTTCTAGTAAGTATAAAATCCGTGTGTATGTGTGTGTAGTCTTCTTCGCCCTCTCCTGTTTGCGCATTCCCCATGGCTGTGCTCAGAGTGGCTAGTGGCCACGTGCCGTTGTTAGCCGCGGCACAGAGCTGGGTACGTGATAGGAGACGTCTCTACCTTCTTCGGAGGTGCTCTGTGACCGTATGAAGTGTCTGTGCTCTCACTGTTTAGTGGATTTTAGCATTCATCCAGCTTTACCTCTTGCCTTGGATCTGGTAAGAGAGAAGTTGATAAGAGTCTATCAGGCTTCATTGATTTGCATGCAGCGTTATCTCGTTCATGTAGCTGATGCTTGAATTTATTAATAATAGTATTCTAGATACGCAGCTTTCAGCAGAGCTTTCCTTTAATTGTGCTGAGGAGTTTTGTTTGATAAACATTATTGTGTGTTTAGTTAAAAAATATGTTTAGCATCAAACATGGTATCTGAATTATAAATACAAACCAGAGTATTTGTAGGAAACCCAAACATTTCTCCGTGTTTGGGAAGCTCTACAATAGCACACCTTCATGTCCATTATCTTACTAAGATGAGTCAAGATGCCTTGTGGACTCACGATGCTACATATGATGCCAGCAAGTCCTGCAACATGTCACATCTCAGGAACGTAGTTCTCTAAATCCGTGTTTATGCTGAAATGCTGAATAAGAGAGAAGGCTGCACTATATGGGAAGTGTCTGAATCCCTGCACACTTCGGTTCTTCAAGGTCAAATAGCCCAGCCTCAAAGTAAAGAAGTTCTCATTGCTGCTGTTGCACAGATTTCTTCTCTAACCAAAGTAAGAGATATCAGAAATCACCCCCATTGGAAAAGTTTTGCAAAGCTGAACATGCGAAAAACAGAACAAACCCAGAACAATAATAAATGGAGGCTCGGGAGGCTCTTGTGCATAACTGGCTGGAGCACCTGATTACTTCTGTTTCTGGTGAATTCTGATTTTTAAGAAACTTGACATGGATAAGAAATAGATATTATTCATATTCTTCTTTGACATACTCTGTGGCTTTTGTTGTTTATAAAATAAAGTTTCTGGATTAAAATTATGATCTTCTGATTGAAATTGGTAGCCTGTATCAGTGATTTAAGGGTAAAACGACGTGTGTCATATTTCTTTTCAAGAAGTGTTAAATTCAGGGAATTCAAAATTAAGGATACACAAAAATACTTCTGAGTATATTAAAATGTAAGTATTCAAAGACTTTACGTGTTTGAGAAAATCAGTTGAAGTCTTTGTAATGGTGTAAAAGGTGATGGTGAGAAAACTAAGTATTTCTGTACAATCACAACTAATGAAACACCTTTGTTACAACACTGTTACATGCAGTTGTTGCGTGGCAAAACAGGGGTATTTGAATTCCTTAATTGAATTTGCATGCCTATCATAGTTGGACTCTTTCCAAATATAAGCTTAGCTCAGTTTCCTGCGTGTTGGATAATTAAAACATAGCAGTACTCATTTTGTTAAGGTCTTATTAATAGATTTTTTTCTTTTATTTTGTGTGCGTGGGTGGTGTTTGTGCAAGAAAGGTACATTTTGTTTTAAGTCTTACTGCTCCTGTGTAGTAGCAAAGCCTTGTAAATCTGGTGCTGGTCGATTTGGCCACCTCGAGGAGCGGCACCCTGTCCTGCTCAGGTGCTTGTGCTCCTCTCGTTCCTTAGCTGCTTTGCTTTCAACACTGCTTTCTACACAAGATGTTTTAGCAGTATCTTTAGAGGTTAATATGGAGCTCAACTGCAAGGGATGGACTTATAGTAAGTCATTAACGGTCCATTTCTTGAAGTGACACTTATAAATAATGTTGTTCCCTGTTTCTAGGATATGTAGAATTGGATGCAAACAAGGGCCAGGATTTATACTGTCTGTCCAAATTAGTCCAAGTACTCTTTGAGCTGTGAATGAGGATGACTGAAGCACAGCCAGGAAAGCTTTATTTGATATTTGGATGCTTGCCATGAATAGAGTTCAGCTAACACATGCCTTTGTCAGTTGTTGAAATTCAACTTTAAAAGGATTAATTTCTCAACTTACCCCGCTGTGCAGAATCCTGAATATTGGGATTAACAGCTTTTCTAAAGGATATTGGAATAGTGCGGCAACTGATTTTTGGTAATTATAAATTGTTTGCAAAATTATGCTTTTAATACTAGCATTTTTGGTGCTAATGCTTGCTGCCTTTAAAAAGCAACAAGAAAGCACTTTTATCTTTATTTTTAAGCCATGGTATTTCAGCCACGATTAAACTGAAGTAGCTTTGATTAGTAATAGGTTGCTGCTGATCTTTGCTGAGCGGCTGTCCCGGCGAACCCGTCTCCTCTTCGGCGGGTGCCCTGCTGCCCGCTTGCCGCTGCAGGGCTTTAGTCACCGTGTTGTGGGGCCCTCGTGACTCACCTGCACTTGGGGCTGCCTCTCTTGCGTGAAGCCAGAGGGACCTGGGAGGAAGGTTTTATGTCTGGCCGTGTAAATCATCCTTGCACGCCCTGCAGCGCCTCAGGAAACCGGTCCCTGTCGCTGTGGTGGCGGTTCCCCTGCCAGGAGGGGCAGTGACCGGGTGCTGGGGGAGACTTGGTTCAGTGATTTGCTCCGGGCTCTCTAAAGATGCCCTTGAACATGGGGATGAAGAGAGCAGGGAGCTGCCCCCAGCCTCGTCTTTCCGCTGCTCTCCTTGCAGGTGCTGCTGAAATGGAGGCACCGGTCACATCGCGAGGGCCGAGCGCCGCGGTGTCTGACGTGCCTCTGCGGAGAGCTGGGCAAACCGAGCTCCAGGTGCTATGGGGGTATTTAGCAGGGTGCATTAATTGACACAGGGTCAGAAGGAAGTAGTCCTCACATATTTTCAACTAAGCTGTTTTTCCATTTGAGCTGGTTCCTCTGCTTAATCTCATTATCACAAGTGGAGCATGCTCGAGATATGAAACAGTTATTCTCGGCGGTGCCGCGGAGCCGGGCCGCGGCTCGGGGAGACGAGGCCGCGCTGCAGGGCAGCTCCGCGCGCTCCGCTCGGTGCTTCCCACAGCAAGCACGGCAGTAATCAGCCGGACCGCTTTGTAAAGCCTTAGGATGTATTGCAGGATGTATTTGTAGGATGTATATACATTAAGTGGTGTATTGTTGCCTTTCCTCAGCTTCACTAAATACAAGCCTTTCTGGGGACACTAGCAGTGTGGTCATCAGTCTTTCCTTCGCAGAGCCCCTTTTGTTTGCTAGGTGTGTGCTCCGTTTCTGACTGCCCCTGCGTAGCAGAGCCTGCTCGCAGGCTCGTGTGTGTCTGCTTGTTACCTGGTCTCCGTGCTCT
>JAVCKT010096527.1:0-12942 GCA_032273925.1 Rhynchotus rufescens
TGTCATAACAATTGATCCTCTTTCCTCTTAATCATGGTGGTAATACTGGTATTTATAGTTATTAATAGTTTTCTAAAAATTATTAAGTAAGTGTTTATATCATGTAAATACTAAATTGTTAAACATGCTGGTTGCAGCTAGATAAGAATATTCAGATATTCAAGGCATCAAATAAAAATCTTTACTCTTGCTAGCTAACTGCAGTTAGCTGATTTACACATTATAAGATTTATAGTATATATTTCCAAGATGTTTAAAATATTGAGAAAAATGAGATTTAGAATAAAATTAATTAATTTCCAAGCTGCCATTTAGCAACTAGTTGTACCCTGAAGATATGGGCGATGCATGTTGGACAGGTATCTAGCAAGTCTTAGTGATGTGAAGAGTGTCAGGGAACACCTGCTGTCCCCTATTCCAAGTTGAAGCCAATCCCTAGTACCTGAGAGGAAGGTAAATTTCCCTTCCTCCTTTAAAACAAGCAAAATAAAATTAAAAATGCATTTCAAAATGCATTGGGATAAGGAGGCTCTTCTATTTCTGCCCCCTACCAGTGGTCAGAGCACTTGGAAGCCTGGGATTAAATCACTAAAATGAGTATGAGTCTCAACTGAGGAATGTCTAGCAAACTCTGAGTTTCTTGCAAACCTCCTAAAGGAATAGTGTGTTTTGCTGCAGAACTTGCTGCTGAAGTAGAAGCTTTACCTGGTCAGAAGCAGGTTTGTCAGGAGGCGGTGGTGTCTTTTGTTTTCTCCCTCCTGTAGACTGGTTTTGGTTGGAAGGGGGGAATCTTTGAAATTCTCCTAAGAAATTGCCCTTCACTTTGAACAATTTTAGTCCAGAGTTGTTCTTTAAGTGGTTAATGTGCAGGGAGGTTGTAGCCTGGCTCTCTTGTGCCTCTGTCTGTACAATCTGTCAGCGTGTCCTGTGGCCTCCCCAGGTAAAAGACTTTGCCTGTCGACTCATATTTTAATTTTTTTGGAAAGAAGTTTTCTTGGAGATTTGGCTTTTCTATTGCATTTTCTTTCTACTTTTTTTGTATGTGTGTGACTGTTTAAGAGGAGGGAGGTTGGCAGGAGTGGTGCTCACAGATGACAGGGTTATGCACTTGTATGGAAAGCGACTTCAGAGCTTGCATAATTTCTGCTCTTGTTGCCAGTGTAACTTATTTCATGGCATTCACTGAAGGAGCTTTTATTCATTCCTGAATATTCTGATTGGTGGTTTTGGAAACATAAATGAATAGCTGTATAGACATAGGCATTATTTCAGAAGAAGAAAGTATGAGAGAATGTATTGAAGACGAGCATGAAAAAAGGCAGTCAGAAATAGGGTTTAAAGCATTTGTAAGATAGAAGATCCAAGCATTACTTCTCTTTTGGAAGAAAGCGGTAAATTGGGGCTATATTCAGTTGAATTCTCTAGGAAGATTTTGATTTACCTTTAGGTGTAGAAATAAAATTGATTGAATTCGGGATAGAGGAATGAATAGGAATTTTTCATTTTGTGTATTTTAAAAAAAAAAGCCATGCTTTTTTCTTCAAAATGTTAACAGAAGTTTATCATAGACTTAGTACTTAGATTATTAATTAGCTTGGAGTTTTTTTTTCCCTCTTTTAATTTAAGGCAGTTCAGTTGAGCTCAATGTGAGAGCTCAATTGATACCTGGGAATCAAGCTAACTTGTTTCCTTCCAATACATTCGTTGTCTGTAATAAGTTCAGGAAAAAAATATATCCTGTTTTTCTGCCTTTGTAACCTTAGTTGTGTTTACTGTATTTTATGCTGTGCAGATGCAGCTTTACAATTTAGGCAGAATATAGATATATAGCTTTGCAATTTAAGTAGAATAGTTTACCAGAGGAGGATCAAAACCTACCTTAGTCTCTTGGCAGGACTGCCCTTGGCATTTGTAGAAATTAGTAACAGTAGGATATCCCTTGGCAAGTTCTTATTTTTAATGTCCACAAAGAAGATAATGCCAGTGTTTTGGTCAGTTGTGGGGGGGAAAAAAGAAATTCTTTAGGATTTAGAGCACAGTGACAGAGAATGATAGTCTGTAGTGGCTGTTGCCGTTGGGCATCTCTATTTCTGAGTGAACTATTATTTGTGTATTTTCTGGTATGTAAATAAATAGATTGGATTCTGGATGCTGCTGTATGATCAAATTAATCAAGCTTAGCATCTTCCTGTGGTGGTGGAGAGAACCTAAACGCACAGGTTGTTCATTGTAATAAGTTATTCAAACAGGATATATGCAAAGTCTGTGTGCAAAGTCTGTTATAGCAGTAACTGCTTAAGTAGCTTGTTCCTAGTGTTCCAGTTTGCATTGCAGTGATGGGATTTCACCCAGGAGAAAGCTGCCTGCAGAAATAAATGGAGAAAGTTAGTTGAATGCAGGGATAATATTGACAGTGTGGCCATGAAACAGAGGCCCAGAGCTGTTCTGCAGGAAGCCTCTTCTGTGGCAAAGTGGGGAAGAAAAATAAATAAAAAGAGGGTTTACTCTGCTTTGGTACCAGTGCTTCTTACTGACTCACCTGGGCTGGTGTTAGTCAGCACACTCGTAAAGGAGTCGCTCACATTTCGTGTATTCGGGTTCTACCTAATGTCATGCTTCAAAAAGACTGTGGAGGAGCCCTGTGATCTACCATGGTAACAAAGAAAACCCTAATTTGTTCTCATTAGTTTTTTTGACAATCAGTTAATTACATCATAATCTGCTCAAATCGCTATGAGCTAGGTCAGTTTGCTGCAGTTTCTGTCACTTGAAAAAGAACATCTTTTGTAAGACCAGAAAATTTCGTGGTGTTTCTTTTCAAGGTTTATTATTTCAGTCTGATTCATTTCCTGTTTTTCTGGTAATGTACTGACAAAAGCAGAAACAAGTATCCTTCAACAGTTCGTCTGTGAAGCTTGAAAATGCATGATTTATTGTTTTGCAAGTGGCTGTGTGCAACTGCAGAGACGTATGGAGTTGTTCCCTGTCGCAGGCCTTGGTCCTGTCTTTGCTTTCCGGAACAAATCCGTGGGGCATTTCCTTCCCCTGCCAGTTCCCCTGCTCCCGAGGAGGCAATCCTGTTGGGATAGGAGAAGGAGGAGGGCAAGTTCAAACTACTCCTCTTGAATCCAAATGTAAGAAGCAAGTGTGATACCCGCTAAAACTTGTAGTAAAAGCTTTCAGGAGTAAGGTGCTTTAAGCCATGCTTGCTTAGGCTGTTGAACCCATGGCCATAGAACTACTTGGGGACTTGCAGGCAGCGTGTGCCAATCTGGGCAGATGTTTGAAATGTATGTGGATAGCAAGACAGTATGTCTTGGGTATGTCTATGTCCAAGAAATATGTCTTGGAAATGTATATGGAGAGCAATGTAGAAAGTTGCAATAGAAAGTAGTGGTGCAGAGTGGCAGGGAGATGAACTGCCTGGGTTTGAAAACAGCCTGTCAGGACTTCATGTTTAGGCTCAATGAGAGGTTTTTTGCATCCTTCATCTGTGCTGTGGGGTCTTAAAAATGGGATCCTGGATCCCAGAGAAATTTGGTCTGGGTGTTAGTGGAGTTTGGTAAAAGTGTGGTGGAGTTAGCACTAGTCAGTAATGCTGGTGACCAGTCAAAGGGCAGTCTTTTTCCTTACTGGTTACTGATTCTTAAAATACGTTAGAATTCTAATATTTTGATACGTATATTTCTGTAACATTTATGATCTTGTTTTGCTTCTAATATATATATTTGCTTCTAATATATATTAATATATATATATATTAATATAATATATATTAAAGGTGTGTCAAAAGAGTATTTCTTAAATAAATCTAAATCACAAACGTATGGCTTTGAAGGCAGCTTGAAGTTTGCAGGTCCTTTTTAAAAAGGCATAATCAGGTGAAGAAATTGCTTTCTTTTTCTTAAATTTGGGCTTATGTTTTTCTAGTATTTAACCCCTTTTTGAACTGTTCTTTCAGAAGCAGTTTGGTCGTGTCACAGGCTTGTTCATGTTCATCTCTGTATTTCTCTGTTGAAGCCGAAGCAAGGCATCCTGTGTATTTTTACTTCTTCCTGCAGTGAATGTTTCTTTCTGTATATAAGGCTATCTTAGATGATTGCCTATAGAAATCTTCATCTAAGAATATGCACTTTTTTTTCCCTCTTATGGCTTATGGAGCTAGTACTGCAAATCCCATTAAATACTGCAGGATTATTTTTGTCTCTTTTTCATCACACTTGCCTTTTAGATACGTGGTTCCTTTTGAGAATGGGCAGGACGTGTAATCTTGAATGACACTAAGCCTCCAGGCTACCATTAGAGACATTATCTTTTGCTGAGCAAAGTAAAATCGAGGGCTCTTTCTTCAGTGATGTCAGTTATAGGGAGAACATCATATGGTAAAATGTGAAAAGGAAGAACACAATCATTTTCTGCTTGGGGAGTCTGGATGTTTGAGAGACGCTACTGGGATGTATATGAGGAAACACAGGCTTTATTTCTGCTCCACATGGCAGCGGGGTTTGTAAGTGTCCATTAAAGACAGCCCCAGCAATGGTGGTGATTTGAGGGGCCTGAGTGCCCCTTGGGCAGTTGTTGTGGCCCAGTGCTCGTTGGTGCCGATGCCGGAGGTTCGTGTGGTCCAAGGGCGCCCTGACTGTGGGATGGGACACGGCCCCGTTGCTCCCTCAGCTGCTGTGCTCTCTCTGGGCTGTGATTTGGTAAGTCACCGTGTTTCCCTGCCTTGGTTTGCACAAAATCACAGGATGGTTGAGGTTGGAAGGGACCTGTAGAGATCATCCGGTCCAATCCCCTCCAGCAGGGACACCCAGAGCACGGGGCACAGGGCGGCATCCAGGTGGTGTCTGAAGACCTCCAGAGAAGGAGACTCCACAGCCTCCCTGGGCAGCCTGTGCCAGGGCTCTGGCACCCTCACAGGGAAGAAGTTCCTCCTCACCTGGAGATGGAACTTCCCATGCTTCAGCTTATGGCCATTTCCCCTTGTCCTATCACTGACCACCGAATGGATGGGCTCCTGGATAGGCAGGGATGGGGAGGCTGGTGGAGCTCTGCGCTGTCCGAACCACACATGGCTCTGTGAACGGGGAGTCACAGAGGGGATCCCGTGCAGGCTGCGGCTCCTCGAGGCCGGCCGGCCCTCTGGCCTTGCTGTCCTGGCGCTTCCTCGGATCGTCAGCACTGGTACGGGGCAAGAAATCTCAAATAAGTAAGTAAATAAATCTAGCTAACACTAGGCTGGTGTTCCCATCCAGTGCCTGTCTGTTTTTAAATCAGAAAACGCTTGCATAACATTCCTAATCGTGCCCTAAGCACCGAATGGAATCTTGTTGACATTTGAAATGTTGCAGGTAACGTTTCTGGAGAGTGCTGAGGTAAAGGCCACACCAGAGCCAGTTGTCTGTGATGGCCTCATCCTAGGGCCCTCCCAGACTCCTTAGTTGTTTTCCTAATGTCCCTCTTTAGGCGGCTGGGAATTGGTTGGTTTGGGGATACTCGCAGCTGTAAGTGCTCAGCATAAGCTTTGAACATATGGAATCCTATAAAGACTTGCAACACTTTTAAAACTTAAGCAGCCTGCAGGGCCTTAATCCTGTTTCAGAAAGCAATTTTGGCCTTAATATCTGTTTCTCATTTTGTAAATAGGGAGAAATAATCTTCCATCACAAAAATGCCATGCGGATTTCACACCAGCACTTTAAAGACTGGCTCCTGGCTGCTTTGGAAGCCGCAAGTCTGTTAGAAACATCTTAGGGAGCTGCAGGCAGCGCAGCTCCTGCATCCTCTCTGAGCAGAGTTCATCTACCAGGTGTGGCCTGGCTCCTTCCCCCACTGCAAACAGCAGCTGCTCTGGTTAGGAGGCCCTGCTTAACCTATACATCAACTCACAGCAGCGCTGTGAGTGTCACATTTCCGTCACAGGCGGGAGAGAGGCTTCCTGATGCCTCCAGGAGTGGTGGAAGGGTCAGACCTGACTGTCCAGCCATCCTGCTTGCTGAGACTGAGCCTGCAGTTAGTTCATGCTGTAGTTGAGACGCTTGAATGGATGAAGAGGGTGATGCTCAGTTTATCTTTTATGGACAACTTGCATTCTGGCATCCTTAGTTTTTGCACGCTCTATTGTGCAAATAAAGAATATTGTGCAAAATATTGCTCTGCTGGTTGTTTCTGACACCCAATCCTCCTTTTATGTTCCCCTGAAAAACCATAAATGTGCATGGAGCTGCTCCAAACTCTAGAGGGGAAGTGTAGGCATAGCTGAACTATATTTAAGTTTGTATTTTGATACAATTTAAAAAGTGGTATGTTTTTAAAAGTAGCTGTTATCAGGCTAGTATGTCAGCCTGACCAGCAGTTGTTTAGAAAGGCTTCCAGCAGCACATGCTTCAGCTGCAGTTGGAGCTGGCTGGTGTTCGTGGTTAGGGCTGGTAATGTGAGTCAGAACAGCTTGTTTTTGGACATCCTTTGGTGACATCAGTGTTGGCTTGGCAGATCATTATTCTACTTTATTTATTTATAATTGTTATTCATATTCTCTAGTATTTTGTTTTTAAAATACTTTTTGGATATGTATTTGGCTTTTAGTGTGCTTAAATGCCAGTGTGCAGGGCTCTCAGTTATAAAACTTCGGTAGCTACGAGGTGATGTTTTTCTTTTGGTAGATGGTGACAACTTTGCTCTTCTAAGGAAAATTCATTTGTAATATCATATAAGCTTGTAATAAAATAATTCCATAGTTTTATCCAGTTTTAAAGAGTGAGGAATCATGCATGTCCCTTGAAAATACCTAATACTTGAATGCTTCCAATGAGCAGACACAGTTGAAGATCAGAAGTGCTAAACAATGAGTTTGCAAATTAGAAATTAAAAAGGTAAGAAAAATAAGGATGAAAAGGAGATTATCAGGAATACCTTATTTTGCTGACTGGGACTTTTTTCTAAATGATGTGAACAGGCAAAACACAGAAAAGACTTCAGGAAAAGGAGGGAGGAGCTGCCAAAAATAAGAACTTCAAAGTTAATTTCTGCGTATTTTTTCAGTTATGCAGTGTTTCATTTCTTTAATACAGATTTGAGTAATTTATTAGAGAACAGACCATAAATCCTCTATACTGAAAACAGAGTTAATATAGTGGAATGGCCTAAATATTGCAGATTTGAGAGGAGGGGGGAAAAAAAAACCCTAACTTGCTAAAGTAGTTACTGTTTGAATCAAGACAGTCTTGAAGCTTCTAAATAACTGTCAAATCATTTTAAAAAAAAAGAAAGAAAAAGAATTTTAACAACTTAGCAAAATAAGAGTTGAAAGCTGGATGAAAATATTTTAATTATAGAATACTGAAACTTCTTAATATTTATACACCCTGTTTTTCAAGCGAGGTTGTTAAACTTCAGAATTGCTGAAAAACAAAGCTAATTAACTCTTTCTTTGCACAATGGGAGCAGATGAGCGACAAAACCCGTTGTTTTGGGGACTTGCATTCCTGCGTAACAAGGATATGAGCCGGTGCTATTCCCCACGCTGGCTCCGCTCCAGGATATGATTCATTCTGGTCTCATGGTAGCTGTTGCAAGGAGACCACATGCGTGTTGCACTGTAACGAAGCTCAAGCGCGTTTTGAACCAAGAACCTCGGGCAGTCGCCCAGGCCGGGGTGTTTGTTCTGTGGAAGTTTGTCCTGCATTACGGAGCACCCTCTGGAAGAAGCCTCCCTTGTACAGACGTATTTCAGTTTTGCTGCAGGAAATTCTCCACTGCCCAAAGACAGAAGCTGATGGTAATGCTGCTTTTTTTTTTTTTCGTTTTTTTAAACCGTACATTTTTAGTTGGGTCCACCCAAAATAGGCTCATTTGTTGAATTTGTTTTCCAGAGTCAAGAGAAAGGTTGAGGTCAGGGCCTAGCGCTCCATGGAGCTGAGGGGAAGGGCTCTTGTGGCCTGTCCTCAGAGCAGCTGGCACAGTGTCCGAGCAGATTGCAGGGGAGGTGGTGAAGGCAGGTGCGGGTTTGTCCAGGGCCCAGGCCCCCGAGCTGGAACGGGGCGTCTTGGGGAACTGGAGCTGCAGGAAATGCTCGGGAGTGTCGCCAGGTTATCCAGGAGCTCACGTGGCCCTGGGAGTGTGAACCCTGGAACTCTTCTGATTATTGGATTATTTAGGTTTGAGATTTTTGAGGTTTGAGCGTCAACAACGATTTGAGTTTGTCTGTTTTATCTGTCAGATTTTTTTTTATTTTTATTTTTTCCTCCCAGAAGCTGAATTTTGTTCAAAACCTGAGATGTGCTGACAGCGGCTGTGGCAGCTAAATGTCACCACCCTTTGAATGCTTGTGAGCGCCTTTGTAAAAATCATGTTTTAAATCTGTTTCGGGCATTGCTGTTGGGCTTCTCTTCCTCTCTCTAATGTGGCACTAGCTGTCAGATAGCAGCTCTGGCAGGAGAGCAAGGAGGAGCCTTCTGTATGTATGGATGTGGGGAGGTAAAACTGCTGTGCAGATCCCCCTTTAGCGAGGGGACTGCGCGCGCCCTCGGGTACGTTTTGGCGCTCGAGGATTTGAAACTCCGTGCCAGGCTTACGAGCCTGTCTTGCTGCCCGTGCACAGCTTGTTTAGGGTAAATATTTAACCTTTTGATTAAAGATTCAAAGCGTGACCAGTGTTGGATTGGAGCAGAGGTGACCTGTGGTACTTGCAGGAAGGTAAGGGAGGAAAGAGGCCTTTAATACAGTTCCTGAGCTCTTTTTAGTGGGGCTGCTTGTGCCTCGAGCAGCCGCGGGAGCGTTCCTGCCGCCGCGGGCGCAGCAGGAGCCGGCAGTTGCGAAATCCCTCGGGCCTGGGGAATCCGCGGCGCACAAACCGTTCACTTGGGCTCTGCTCTCCCCTGTCAAGTAATTCCAGCGACCGCTGCTCACTCGAGGCATCTGCTCTGTTCTTGAAGGGGAGGCGGCTGCCCTGCCGGCTGCCCCTGCTCCGTGCGGGGCCGACGGGAGCAGGTCTTTGGCTGCAGGCAGGTGGGGAGATGCTGGCCTGAAGTGCAGGGATCCTGCGTGCTGTTAGCTGCTCCTTTACCTCAGCGACCTGCTCTCTGCTGCTGCCTCCTCCTCCTGCCTCCCTCCAGTACAGGGAAAATCCACTTGATGCCAGGAAAACACAGCATCCGGCACCCCAGCCCTCCCTGTTGGGGAGATTGGATGGAGCCTCCCGCCTCCCTGCCCTCGCGCACTTGCTTTGTGGCTCGGAGCGCCAGCCCTGACTTGGGTTACGGCTCTGTTGGACTGTGTAGCTCCTTCCACAGCATCTGCTGGCAGCAAAGCAGGTTTTGCCTTGTGCATCTCCCCACGTTCAGTCTCCCCTTTCAGTCCACTCCTTCCTTAGAGGCAGCAGCAGGCGGGACGTGGGAGCGAGAGAAGCCTTCGGGCACCGCGTTGAGCCTGGCGCTCTGCCCGGGTCTTTATGGGTGGAAAATACACCTGGCAAAATTGGTTTTCTCATGTGTTTGTTATGAATGTTGGAGATTAGATTGTAAATATTTGTACCTACCGCTTCTGGCTTGCAGGGTATTGCTTGTAGGTTCTTAGGCAGGGATCTCCATAATAGTTCTTTAACTTGGAACTCCAACCACTTTCAGTATGGAAAAAAAGGAAATCAATAATCACTTACTGTAGCTTGGCCTTCTCAACTTCCAGATAGAAAATGGGCAAGCAGGGACTTCACAGCGTGCTGTGAGTTTAGGATCTGCCAGAGAAAGTGGAATTTTGTTTTTAAGATACACAAAGGATTGACTTATACTGCTCGTTTCAAAATATCTAGATTCACCTTGGAAATAAACTACCCCTCACACTCAGGCTTTCCTGTTTGGTATCTGTGTCACTGTAGCGGGGTCCCAGCCCCTCCGGGGAGCCGAGGGCTCTGGGTGCCCTTCAAGGTTCGCAGGCAGGCGGGAGGATTGCAGCCATCTGAGAAACGAGTAAGGAGCTTCTGTGTCTTTTACAGATTACTCCTTTCTAGCTGTTATTCCTTCTGTACTTAGTTTAACAAATCTTATGTTTCTGTGGTCTACAAAGCTTTTAGATTGGACTTGTGAAAAGATAAGAGAATTGCTTTTACTTGGGTTTTGCTAGAAGAGGTGTAATTGAAGGCATGTACCAGGGTTTCCATTTAAAAACCGCAAGCCTGGTTTGCCCGTAAAGGCTGAAATAGCATGTGCTGCTTTGGAAATTATAATTAGAAAATGCTTAGCTGTTTTAGCACTGAAGGAAAAGAAAGCGCAGTAGCTTTTTTTAGGAATTGTATTTTGGTTGTTTCTTTTTTTCTCCTGTGCCTGTAACTGTTGGAAGCGGCTGCTGCATCACAGGCTACCCCCAAGGAGTCCTAAGTAATGATGCTTCCTTCCGAACGAGGTAACGAGGGCAGAAACAACCAGTGAAGTGGTGTGGTTACAGTGTAGTCTGTATGGACGACTGTGCATGTGGGGGGAGAGGGTGCCCAGAAATGAATCCCTTCCAAAGCACGACAGCAGGGAAGTTGTATTTCAAAATGCCCACTGTGTTATGGGCCTACCTTTGGAGGTGGAACTTGCTAATTTAAAACTCGAGAAGGAAATGTTATTTTTCTCCTTTCTGGCAATTGCTCGGGAATGGTGGCTCCTGGCCCTGCTCCAGACGCTTCATGTCCTTCCAAACAGGCAGAGGAAAATTATTCAGTGCCCTGTGACTCCTTCTGACTTCATATTCTGCCATTAAACACATTAAGCACCAAATTAAACCTTGAGTGCTGCTTGTTGTTGGCTCAATGTATTTGAGACCAACTTTCCAGCCCTTGAGCAGAGAGGAATTCTGCCGTGCTGTATTGCTCAGCAAAAGCCTGCGGCAGCCGGGCCACGTGCAGCCGAGCGGCAGCACCGCAGCGCCTGTCTGTGGGGCCTGTGGGTCTGTAGGTGGCATAAATGCACTGGCAGAAAAGCTCATGCTGGCACACACTGGGTTTTCCAGCATAGCTATGCCAACAGAGGTACTTCTGATGAGTAGCACTCAAATTTGAGAGTTTTTCCCCCCTCCCTCCCTTGCATTGTGCTGTTTAACTAGCCTATGCCCTATGTATTAGGCCAGGGAGGGTTGCAGGTTCTCTTGCCCTGGCTGCTCTGCATGGGCTACATCCCCAGCCCACGCGCTCTCTGCTTTGCTTTCCTTTCTCCCCCCTTAAAACTGTCTGCAAAATGAGCTTCTACCCCAAAGCAGTAGCCAGCAATGCTGGGTGCTTTACAGCTAGCCAGTTTTCCCCTCTATCCTCTTTCCTAGCATTCTCCCTTCTTCCTACATTCTCTTGGGCTGCGAGAACTTTCCCGGGATATTTGCCGTTTGGACGCCAACGTTTTTTCTGGAGGCAGCGAGTGTTTCCTGTCTGGAAGCTGGAGGCAGCGTTCCTGTCAGGGCGGGTTATTTTTGTTTCCCTAGCTAGACCTTTCCCTGTCTTTGTTTTTGTCTCTTTTTCTTCCAGTTGTCTGTTTGTTCTGTCGGGATCTTGGTCTGCGTTCAAACTTGCGCCAGTTTAACCAGAGCTGTTGTTAAACACAGAACAGACTTGCTGCAAAATCCCACACGGGTAAAGAGAAATCAACGTTTGTGTGTCAACAGAATGGGTTGGTATGTCGGGCAGCAGTGGAATAAAGCGTTTTGCAGTGGAATTTGCACTGATTCAGCTCGTGAGTGAGCAGGGGTGGTTGGTTAGGCTGCTGTAGGGCTCTGCGTGGACTCTGTCACGATGGTTTTGGTGCTTGTGGCATGAGCCAAAGCCGGGGGTGGCTGTAGTTCCTGTTCCCTCGTGGATCTGCTGCTGCTGGAATAGACGGGCTTGGATTGGTCACTCGGTTGCCCAAGTTTTTCTGAGAGTTTTGTGCTGACTTCTGTTTTCCAAGGCTGTTGCTCTGTGTAAAGAGACTCATCTCATTGGAGCTGTGCTCAGTTTCCCAGGGCCAGAGGCTCTTGTCTCACAGGGCTCTGAGTCCTCGTGGGGTTGGCACCTGCAGCTGCCCTTGGAGCCTCTGCCCACATCCCTGCTCCATCCCCATGTGGGGTCATGCCACGGAGCTTGATCTCGCTCAAGGGAGATGGCAAATCCTTCATTAACTCACTCTTTAAAAGCTAATTTTGAGCATCTTTTGAGTGTGTGTTTTATCCAAAGTGCCTCTGTATCCATAGTGAGTAAAATAGTACTCCCAGAGGGCTAAGAGATGTATATGAACAGCTTCCAGCACCTCGTACTCTGAGGCAAAGAGATTTCAGGATTAATGTACTCTTTTTCAAGATTAATGTACTTTTTTTTCCTCTCCAGAAAGCAGAGGTTGGGCATCCAGGGATGAAGGGAAAAACTCAGAGCTCAAAGATGTCTCCAGTCACCTGATCAGGGATATTTTCCTGTGTAAGGGAGAAAATATCCCAGCAGGAGCCAGGAGCTGAGCTTGGCCATGTCTGCCGTGGCCCTGCCAGTGCAGAGCCATGACTGTTTGCAGCGGCTCGATGACACACGTGCACGCAGGATGGCATTTGTTACATGCACATATTCAGGAAGCTCATGCAAGTTGTGCTTTCGTTTTGGAGTTTTGCTCTTGCGAATGATCCAAGCAGTCAGAAGAGGTGTCGTGTTTGCCACTCGCAGGATTGGTGACGGTGCAGGAAACAGAGCTTTTTTGGTTCTTTTGTATTGACTGTACCCAAGGTGGTTACAATATTAAAAGACAATTTTCCTACCTCCAGAGGCGTATACAGTAAAAAGGTTAATTTTTATTCATCCGAGGCAGGTCACCCAAAAAAGGAGCTCTTCTCAATGATTCTTCCTCAGTCACAGGATGGCTGAGGTTGGAAGGGATCTCTATAGAGATCATCTAGTCCAACCCCTGCTCCAGCAGGGACACCCAGAGCACGGGGCACAGGGTGGCATCCAGGCGGGTT
>JAVCKT010096528.1:0-12941 GCA_032273925.1 Rhynchotus rufescens
GGCTCCAATCTCTTTTACAGCCACCCCTAGGGGTCTGTAATCTCGCTTGATTTTGGAGAGTTTCCCCATGGCATCATTAGCATCCCCGTGAAATAGCAGCAGGGCATAATAGTCAGTTTTCCGGACCATCCAAGGGAGCCTCTTTGTAACATCCCTTATTCAAGCCCCTGGCACGCAGCAGACCTCCCTGGATAAGGAGTCGGGTCTGCAGATGGGTGCCTCCGTGCCCTGCAGCAGGGAGTCACCCATAACAATCACCCGCTGCTTCTTCTGAGTGCTCCTTTTCTCCTTTGGGGGAGCAGCCTCAGGGCGTGGAGCTGACTGCCTCTCTGCAGACTGCCCCCTAGGTGGGCCTTGGTTCATGTCTTCATCTGACTGCTCCCCAAGGTCCAGGGCCTCATACCTGTTGGATGTGGTTACTGGCAGGGGTGAGGTGGGCTGGAGAAGGGTTGTCCTGCCACTCCAAACAGGAACCATTTTCCGTTGTTTTTCATCCTTGGATACTGTTAATTCTCTTCCCTCCGCCCTGTGGCAAGAGGGTTCTGGCTTTCCAGACTGAACCAGGGGGTTCTCTGGGTGCCTTTCCTGGGAGGACTGCAGAACGCAGCTCCACCAGTCTATTTCTCTTTCTCATTCCCTGATGAGCCTTTCCACCTCCTCCTTTAGCTCCACCACCAGGCTAAGCAGGCCCTCCACCTGCTCACACCTAAGGCAGGCGACGTTTTCACCAGTCCCCGGACCAAGGAGAGGCTCAGGCATTCTTCACAGCTAGCCACCTGCACTGCCGCATGCTTCTGTGGCGGTTCAGTCTGCGTCGCCACAGTCTTCCTGGCGCAAGCTCTCTGACGAGTAGAGATGATTTCTTGAGTTTTTTTCTAGGCACTGTTACCTGAGATTCTATACATTTACAGTAGGACTGGCTGGGATTGCACAGCTGATAAGCACCACGAACAAACATTTCAGTGAACAATCAAGTTTTCCTGAACTGTCTGATATTTTACATTTTTCCTTGCTTCAGTTTTATTTCAAATTGAGTTGTCCTAAACTGAAATATTTGGTTCCTTGATATAACTTCAAAAGTTTTTGTTTTGAGTCAATGCAACATTATTTACTATCCAGAGACAAAACAAAATAAGAATCTCTTTTCTGGAAAAATCAGCTTTAATCTTGGTACAGGAGCACAGGGGATTTTTCCCTTTCTTTTGTCATCATCCAATGTGAATTCTAGGCAAGCTTCTTCAAGCTCATTTTCTCTATCAAATCCATGGAAAAGCAAGCATAGCACAATAACTATATAACACTTGCATACATAGTTGTCTTAAGGGGAGGAGTGGAGTGATAGGCAACATGAAGCAAATGTGATCAGTGCTTGGGTAGGATTTAGAGCGTGTGGTTAGCTGCCCGAAGTAGACAGAGAAGCACCTTAAAGTCTGAAGATTGAATTTTAAGTGCCTCTGAAGGATGATGTGCTTTGTCTTGAGCATATACCAGTCTGGGACTCCAGGCCCAGAAGTATGTCTGTGGAGGTCAGCTATCTGACTGAAGATTGCCCATTACCTACTGGCATTTCCTGGGGATGCCAAGCGCTGAAGAGTGTGTCAAGCCCTTGCAAAGTGGTCTCTTGACTTAGGAATTCAGCCACTCTCTCCAGGTTGATGGCATTTGATCCCACGGCTAAAAATTGCCTTCCTGAGGTCTGATTAAAAACATGGGATAAATCTATCACCACTGTTGAGAAGTCAACAGTCCTTGTAACCATTGAATTCAAGGCTAGCTGATGTCTGCAACTGTTTCTTTGCAAAATTAGAGGACTGTACAAACTGTGCTGGCCATGGATTGAGGCCTTCAAATTTAAATGCCTGTGTGGAGGTTGCTGTAGTTTCTAAGCTGCCTTGGCTACATGAAGACCTAGTCATACTACTGTAGCCTGGGGAGAGAGACTCTTCGCAATCTCTACTTACAGGTCAGTTGTTCAGTTGTCCTTGTGCTCAGTGAATATATTAAATTTGAATGAGCATTTTGAAGCTCACACTTTCTAACTCAGAAAAATCACTGTAGCATTATGCTACTAAACTCCTTTGATTTAACTGCCTGTCTAAAGGCAGATCACCTATCTAAAAGATCAGTACAACACACTAGCAATAAAATTGATCTATATTTGAATTTAATAAGATTGTTTGGAAAGTGAAAGAGCACCAGATGCACGATTGCTCCAATACAGTGATTTTTCTCTTAAATTAGAAATTATTGCGCAGGCTGGAGCAAGACATGTCATTTGCCCCAAAATGATATTGTCTTGATAGAATGTGGCATGAAATCTCTCTGGTTAGAGAATCGGTCCTTTGGGTCTACTAGACAGTACTCCTGAATTGCATATTGGTTTTAATTCTTGCATGTGAAATTGATTAAGACATTTGAATAAATAAAACCAACTTTGCTTAAAAAATCAAACAATATTATTGCAAATCTAATCATTTTGTACTGCTGATTTAAATTCTTTTTGCAACTGCTTTGTTGCAAGAACTTAAATTCTTAATAGTATACTTAACATTATGAAAAGATGAATAATATATTCACTTTTTCTTTCAATGAGCCATTAATATATCTTGTTATTAAGATGGGTTGATTTGATAAAGCAGAGCACTCACCACAATGAAGAGAAGTTTATTGAGTTCCATGCATGTATGTGCTTATATAGTTTTAAATATAGGTGGTAAAAATTTATGACCTTCACAGGATCACCTGATTAATTGAATTTAACTTTAGATTATCAATTAAAAAAAAAAAAAAAGCAAACATTATTTGCAAAACCACTGTATGTATATATATATATTATATATAATATTCCATTATGCATAGAATCGAATTCAGCATTACTTTAAAAGTACTATGGGTCATATCTGTCGCCAGATCACCCCATTAATCTTTAATTACAAACTCAAAAGGGAGACAAACTTGAAAGAAACAAGCAGGACCCCTAAAACTTCATCATTGTGGCTGAAATGAAGTAGAGACATTGCTTGTTGGGTAGGAGCTAGTAATTGCTGTGCACAAAATGGCAGAGTAAAATAGGAATTGCATTCAATGTGGATTCTCCAATGGTGCTTTCATCTGCAAAACTTTCTAAGCTTTGTAATATAGTTCAGAGAATATTTTAAAGTGATTTGGGAAAATCACAAAACAGTACAGTACAGTATTGTATAGTACAGTATTGTATTGTACAGTATTGTACAGTACAGTATTGTATTGTATAGTACAAATGAAGTACAAAAATGTACCTCAATGTGTCTATTTTTACAATTTTCTAAAAATAATAGTAAAAAAGAGGTCATTTTAATGTATTAGGATCATTTTAATTTCTTCCTTATCTCTGTAGAGACAGGAAAGAAAGACTTATCCTAAAGAGGTTTTCTATTATCAGCATTGTTTAACACATTCTGTATTTAATCAGTAGGTCAGTTACATTTACAGGTTTATGATTTTATTTATGATTTTAGCTGTAACACAGTACATTTTCTAGAAATCACTGTGGCACAATAACGTATTCAATCCATGTCATTTTTAGTCACGTTTTGGAATCAATCTGTATTTTTCAGTTAAGTACTAATTGTAATCACATTCCTTTTTATCTTTGCAGAAACATTTCCAGTGTTATCTAACTAGACTGCACTTTAATTCAGTTATGTCACATTTCCAATTTTTGTATTAGTTCCTCTACATGGATGTAGACAATAATGTACCAAAAGAACTGTACCCCAGAGTGCAGTTTCATTTAATAACTTTTTATCTATAGTAAAATACGCAGTTTTTATGAACATAATTCTCATCATTTCTGAATCCGTCTTGGAGATAACAATATTTTCTTCAGGGTAAACTGTTGAGCGAGACTTTTCATTCTTGTGTGGTTGCACAAAAGCAGAAGGAGATTATTTTGGAAATAACCTGAAAATAAATAGCATGTTCTGCAAAAGCCTATGTTTGTTCTTTCAAACAGCTTTACAAGTTGCAAAATAATGAGATATGCAGTAAAGGATGTTGTTTGTCATCTAATATTTCTCTCCAGTTCTAGAAGGTCTGACTAAGATTTTTCTGAGGTGCAAAGACGACTCTGGACCATGTCCTTGACTTTCAACTTCGTGGTTAGCCTGGCAGAGTGATTGTGAGAAATGGAAGCTTTAATGTGTGGCATGAGTTTGTCTGTGGTTTGATGATGCATAATGTGCAAATAAAACTGTAATGACAATTATTCATTGTTAATCAGCTTACTGGCCTCAGCTAGATTGACTATGTTTTTTTGTTGTCATTGTTATTGTTTTTTTTTGTTTATTGT
Source organism: Rhynchotus rufescens (assembly GCA_032273925.1). Lineage (NCBI taxonomy): Eukaryota > Metazoa > Chordata > Aves > Tinamiformes > Tinamidae > Rhynchotus > Rhynchotus rufescens. The sequence continues at coordinate 4,331 of JAVCKT010096528.1, forward strand.
AACACAGATTTACATAACATAGAGTTTGGCTGGAGCTGCTCTGCCCTCAGAGTTGCATCATTGTGCAGTCTAGGCTTGTACTGAATCACCTTGCTGGCAATATCGTATTGCAATGACATGGGCTCAAGTTCACTGCAGTTTAGCAGTGAGGTCATTGCTGTAGCATAAAAACTAATTTGAACTAAATGAAATAACATTCCACGTTAGTGTATGTCAGTAAGTAAGTAAATGCATTTTAAGCATTTTACCATCTTGTCTTTCTTAGAACTTGTTCAGCATTTGCTGAAACATGTTCAGCTACCAGAAACACCTTGATTTTAACAATGTGTATTTGAGAATTTGGCCAAAATATTATTTTTATGCTATGAGATGTTAGAAACAAATTATAAATAAAGCATTGGTTCAGCATTGCTGCCAAACATTGCAGAAGACCCCAAAATGCCCATGGATTTTTAATGCTTTCTGATCAGGAAAGGGGTTATGCCGGGGACACATATTGAAATAACTTCTGTAATATAGAGGGGATAATGCATAGTATTTCCAGCTACTTTTAAAAATACTTCTGTTTTGGAATCCCAGAATCCCCTTTTACTCAATTTCTCATGACTTTGCTCTGACACGTTGCAAAAGTGAGCCTGGACCCAAATGTTGGATCCAAACACATGGAAACTTTGGATTCAGGACTCCTGCACAGTTAAAACAGGTCCTTCTCTCTGTTATACACTGAACTGAAGCAGCTGGGAAGAGTCCAGAGCTTTGATTGAAAAGATAGATTTTTTATGATTTTATTGAACGGGAGAGAACGGGAATCTAGTTCTCATTCAAATTCTAATATTAATCTAATTTCAATAGAAATTCACATATAATTTCTTTTTGAGACCATATCTGGATTAAATACCACTGTAAAAAGTGTGGTATATTTCTAATTTTCCATTTCAATCATATAAATTAGCATGTGGTGAAACTAAAAAAACATTACTTAGTAACATCTAATTAAAGCTGTAAACCAAAAGCAACAACTTATTTTTTCTTCTGGAAAATTGAGATCTTCCGTGTCCATTCTATATTGATGTTATTTTGACATTCTTGTGTGAATTTGTGGATGTTGCCATACAGAGACAGCGTTAGTCAAATTCCTTGTGGTACTTCATATTTTTTCATAGATATTTTGCATGTTACAGGACAAAATGTTTAGTGTATAAATTAATATTTTATATAGACGGACTGAATATGATTTCAAAGAACTTTTTAATAATTTTAGTAAGACTTTTATGCATTGCAAATACATCATAAGATGTCTTTCCCTAGGAATTAAACCTTATTTTGATTTCTAGTTTATTATTTAATGTTGTCACACAAGCTTAAATTTAACAGAATTTATATGCAAAGAAAAATTTAGATACTGTGGACATGCACCACAGTGCATGAAAGCTTTGTAATAAAATTCTTTATTTCTTTTTAGGCTATAAGTAAGAGATGATGTTATCTTATTTCCACAATTATTTTCAATATAAAGACAAACAAACAATCTAAACCAAAGATCAGCTAGGGAAATACTAGTCTGAACTAGAATCATCTTTTGGAGTCTAAATTTGAGCAAGGATTACATACGAATTGCTCATAAAATGTAACAAACCCATATGATTGTAAAAATGTACAGTATTCAGATTGTTTATAAAACTATAAAAGCAGAATGAAAATTGTCTTTTTCTATAATATGAATTCCTTCTGAGAAGCTTAGAGAAATAAATATTTGTTCTTTTGGGGTAAATAGAAAAAAAAGCTTTAAAAAATTAATCCTCCCATAGTCGGAAATTGTTTGATTTTTCTCTTTCCTTTTTTTTTAATTTTTTTATTTCTGTTGTGAATGACAGTTGTAAATGAACAAAGTTTACCTTTATCTTCTGCTGTTCTACTTCATATCTAGAAGGCATGTGATTTATTTTCTTTCCAAGCCTGTGTAAATTGAATTATATATTGTGTAAGTCTCAGCCTGAGTAAGCATCTGAAGAGGAAATAAAAATTCTAGTAGAAACTAAGGTCTCTCTTTCAGGAGTTCCATCAGCGAGAGAATTGAGATATCTCTTCATGTTGCTTGGAATTCAATTCTAATCATATTTTAATACTTTTTAATAATGCCTGATAATGAAAAATGGGGGCCTCACTTTTTCCATTCGATACTTTTTTTTCAAGGTACCTAAGAGCCAAAAAAAAGGAGAAATGTCAGATGATTATTTTTGATGAAGTATACAGAAACATATACATCACCTCTCATTATTTCTTAATGAATTCCACTGAAAATGTAATAGATATGCTAAACTAATTTTTGCTCTCCAAAGCAATTTTTAATGAAATATATTTATGATTTATGAAGTGGATATGACATTCTGTAAATGCAGTTTCCAGTCTGACTTTGATTAAAAAGTTATTAAAGTTATAAGAGTTTAATTGTTTTTCTTTTTTACTTGATTAAATTGAAGAAGTAATGGAGCCATGTCAGGTCAGAGATACAAGAAAAAAAACTGTGCTCATAGAATACAGTGAAAGGAGAAGTCAAGAGAAACTGAGGATGACGTTCTAACCACAACCTCAAAGCTTTTGTAGAAGCAACAGTAAAAACACTAAAAAATACCTCTGTAGACTCAAGCAGGAAACAATACTGAGTGTATTTCTCAAAAAGATTTAGAAACAGACATTAATCAAAAGTTGTTAACATTAGTTTAAATCAAAAGTTGTTAACGTTAGTCTGTATTTAAGTCAGATTTTCTAAGAAAAGAGAGAAAAGCAAATTTTCAGCTGTTTTGCTACCCTTTGGTGAAAATACAGCCCCCTCCCCCCTTTTTTTTTTTTAGTAGACTGGAATTACTAGTGCAGACAACATGCATTTTTTAGCTAGCTCTATTACTAAGTGTATCCAAAACCAAATAAACAAAATTTAGTGTAGCCCACAGGTCAAAACTTGATCCATAGCTGTGATATTATGAAGAATGTTTTTGTTTTTGCATGCTGTCCCTTGGTTAACTGCACCATTTGGCTCTGATAGCTGGTCTCAAAGTGGCTAAAAGGTGGGAATTGCTTTCTGTTTAGTCACTGTTCTACCAGAGATGGGAAAAGGACTGAGTGGCAACACAGAATTGCAATGGCCTTAACACTGATCCATTGTTCACTACTGCCAGACCACGTTAAAAAATTATGTCTAGATTTTATTAGCACAATCATGTATTTTATATTATCTCTGGAAATATGAATCATAGAATTTAGTTGGGCTCTATTTCTAGACCATCCTCCAAACAGTAAAGGACTGCTTTATCGACAGTTTCAAATGATTCTGTGGTCTTTAATTTACTGTCAAATGCTACAGAATAGTCATATCTGGCAGGAACCAGTAGACATTTCCAGGACTTAAATATATGTATGAAGGTCAATGGCAGAGAACTTTTTTTTTTTTTCCTAGCTGGATGTATAAGAGAAAGAGTCTGCTAAATAAACCCTATCCATATTTTGGATCAATAGGTATCAGTGGAGCACTTGGTAGCCTTAACTCTTGTAAGGAGTCCTCCAATGCTGATGCTAGCAGCAAAAGAAAGCCATGATAGTGGCTGATGTGCAAAAGTGTGTCCATGGCAGACTGTGAAAAATTGGGCATCTGGCATGATTCTCACTAAATGCATCTGCTGATTTGGTGACTTGGCTTGGCAAGTTCTGAAAGACCTTGTGTGAGGATTGAGTTTGCTTCTTCCCTCCAGTGCTGGCTCTAGCCTCTTACTTGCCCTTTGTGAGAGAGTTGTGGTTTTGCTGTATTTCTCATTACGACTGTGACTAGGACATTGTGTCTTTTGCGACGCGTGATGTAATGAGACGAGGATCACCAAGATGATGGAAACAGGAGCAGGTAATGTAGGGAAAGCAGCCGAGAGACCTGATTTATTGAGTACTGGACTGAGAGAAGATCTTACTGCTGTCTTCAATTGTGTAATACCTGGTTGCAGAGATCAAACCATACTCTTTTCAGAAGTACACAGTGGAAGGACAAGTGGAAATGGATGAAAGCTACAACAACAGAAATTCCAACCAGATGTTACAATTTTTTTTGTTATTATTATTATTATTTTTATAATGAGAGTCATAAAACACAGGAGAAGGTTCTAAGGAAACATTGTGGAATCTCCATCCTTGGAGATGATCAGAATTTGACTGGACACAGCCCTGGGCAACCTGGACTAGCTTTGAGGTTGGCCTTGTTTTGGGTTGTACGTGGGACCAGATGAACTCCAGAAGTTCCTTCCAGGCTAAAATTCTGGGAGAGGGAAATCTAGAATGCTGATTTGGAGCAAAATTGTTTTGTTGTTGTTTTAATTGTCATGCTTATAGCAGAATAGACAAAATGGAGGTCTTTGTTTATATTTGCTGTGTAAATTTTCCAAACTGTGGGCTAGTATCCAATCTGAAGCAAAAAAAAATATTCAGCAACAAGCTTGAAACTTTTGGCAACTGCTCTGTAATCCATTTGTTGGCTGTTTGTTTTTCTGTAGATGTAGATAAGCTTGCCTGAGCCAAACATCTTTGAAATTAATGTGTAAATATGTGTTTTAACCTGGTTGCCAGTAAAAGAAACAAAGTAAAATGAAATCAATGCATCAGGGAGAGATTCTTTGATGTGTGTGGCTTCACTTTCAAAATGGTCAGGAAACAGCAGAATTAAACTTAATGTGTTTTTATTGCAGCAAAAGAGGCATAAATTGTGGTGTATTTCTCTCTACTAGTTTACTGTGCTTACTCCAGAAGTTTTATTGTGAATGTACAATGTGACAGATTAAGCTGAAGCAAAACCCAGAAAGCAGCATAAAGAGTCGTTCTACCTGTATGCTTTTATTGGTTTTCTTCTATTTCCCATTTTTTCATTAGTGTATAGACCTTAAAAGTAGGAAAATGTTGTTTCTAAGGAAAATACTTCAATCAAGTATTATAACATCAAGTAATAAAACATCAGCTTCACCAGCTGACCACCTATTAATGGTATTGCTGCATCTTGTAAAGTTTTTTCAAATACTATGGGGAATTAAGTCCAGCAGACACCAGATGTGCATGGAAGCACCTTGGCAAGATGATTATAGAGGGGATACGGACAGCTGGAGAACTCATAAGTGCAAACAGCTTTTAAAGTGTAAAGCAGACACCTACCCCTCCCTGAAGTCAGTGCATCAAGGTCTCATCCCTTCCACATTGATAGCTGTTCTTCAAATGTGTGGAAGAGAGGTGACATGTGTGACTCAGTTCCTTCTCTGGTTTTAGAGAAGAACTGCTTGTCTCCTTGTGCAAGAAGTTACTGAAAGCCACAAATAAAGTAACCGAGCCACTGCTCAGCCTGAGATTGTAAAAGATATTAGATTTTTTAATGTATGTATCTTCATGAACATATGAAGTTCTGCAAAGCGTGGAACATTTGTTAAAATTAAGGAAGACAGAAGGGTAGATTTCTCTCCCCCTGTTTTGGGAACAGAAATTAAAGCTAAACCTGGGCCAGACAGGCAGAGAATTTTTGACTGAAACCCAGAATAAGAAAGGAAATGCATCCTGAGAATATGACCATAGATGCTCTAGGCTCATGGATTAGTGGGGATGTCACATGGGTGTCCTAGAGAGACTGGGATCTTCTGAAGGTAGCAACATCAAAACAAACAAACAATCAAACAAACAACAACAACAACAAAATGTTCTGGCTTGTCACTTTCACAGTGACAGTAAATTTTCAGTAAAATAGTAGATTTTCAGTAAAATAGAAACAAAAAATTCATCTCCTTTTTCTTTGGCTCTTGATAACTCCCTCAGCAGCAACAGAGGCTCCTCTGGTCTCTGTGGTGAACTCCTCCTCTCTTGCTGGGGCAAGTTAGTGTAGGGGCATGGACACTGATAGTTTTCCTTCTCTTCTATATAGCAGAACAGTACCCAAAGTGATCTCAAAAAAGGTTATCTCAAGAGAAGGTGGTCTTTGCTTAGACACCGTTAAAATGGAAACTCCTAGTGACACTGATTTTTTTAGAAGTATTAACTGGATCTGTAGATCCATATTTTAGTTATTTAGATATTTGTTTGTATAATTCAGCTGGCTGAGGACAGTATGTAATATGAAATATTTAGACCTTCTGTGCTACTTGGAATTTCATTTCTGGAACTAGATCATACAGCAAAGTATGTTTATTGAGAATTTTGACTTGTGGAAGCTGTACATCCCCCTCATATGTATATATGACTCATATATATGTATATATGTATATATGACTATATGTAGTTATTATGGAAAATTACTAAACACTCCTCCTGAAGAATTAAGTCTTATGCACACTTAGGAGGAAAACAAAAAAAGAAGATTGAAAAAAAAATTGCTGATGCCACCTGTAGCTGTGAATTGCCACATTCACCAGCTCATTGTCGAATTCCATAATCAGCAGCTTTGCTAAGGGGCAAAGAGGACAATAGCTGTACTGAGAGACACAATAGGCAGTTGTTAGTGCAACAACAGGAGAATTTGATATAAATTGGGGAATGCTGTATCTCAGGCCATTTGCATGTTTATGACTTCTCAAGAAAATAAAGGAATTATTGATTTCTCTGTCTGCCTGATGTCCCATATATATTCCTTGCTGTATCCTCCCTGCCACTGCAGCAGTTGGACCTGGAATAGAGAGAGTTGTGCAAGATAAATGATACTGCTGCATGAGGGAGAGCCGGCAACACTGCATAAGCCATCTAGGGCAAAAGTGTGCTTAAAATTAATGCATGGGTAAAATTAGTATCTATAATTGCAAGGAAGGGTCAATGAGAGAAGACCCAGTTTGCTATTTAACACAGCCTGTATGTGTTATATGTCAAAACAGTTAGATCTTATTTGTTTATTATTTTGTCATTTGTAGATTCATTGTGTCTGCTACTTAGTAGTGTATTAACAATGTACAAATTTTAATCAACTCCTACTTTCCTCTCCACTCTGCTGTACTTGGATGACTGTTCCAATATTACATCCAACATGGAAATCTCAGTTATATATGGCCGTAGTCCTGGGCTGAAGGGCAGTAGGAGATTTGCTACTGTAAGTCATACAGATGCACAAATTATTTTTCTCAACTATAAAGTATCCTGTAGATTAGTAAAAATGTATCTGTGTCCATGGACAAAAAATTGGCTTCATTCCACTTTCATAAAAGTAGGAGATATAGTTATCAAGCCATTGTTTTAATATAGGTTCATTTTAACAGTCTGATTTTTCTGTACTTTACCTCTATAATTATATTTTAATAAAAGGATAGTATGACTCATTTGCTTAAACCACAAGAATAATTCTTTTAACTGACTCCATTAACCACAAGTATTGTAGCAAAACAAAGCCAAGCTGTAGCTGGCTATTCACTTGCCTTTTCTTTGTTAAGCAGAAAATTGTAAAAATTAGATGAATTTAGTACTAACTTTTTTGGCAATCCTGTATGATAGCTTGATTTATATTTCCTTTAAGCAAATGCTATTCCTGAGACAACTCACCCCAGAAGCATGAACTAGCCAGGATTGTACAGAATCAGATGTGGGAAATCTGTTGCATCCACCCATGCATCACTCAGCCATTAATGCATCTGGTTTGAAATTCAGCTTCTTGCAGGAATAAATTTTTGTTTGTTTGTTTGTTTGTTTGTTTCCCAACAAGTCATGGTGTTCTAACCCGCTAAGAACAAAACATTTATTTATCCTGAGTGCTTGTACATGGGAATAAGATAAGTCTAAGGAAGCTGAAGGTTTACATGATAGGCACTGGAATTAGTTTATGACTTTTTCTTTCTTTTCCCAACTCAAGCAAGTTGAGAAAGTTGCAGCAAGAATTTAAAAAAGAGATGCATGTGTCTTCATTTTTCTATGTCCAATTTTGCCATCTTGATTTTTAGGAAAAAAAAAGGAAAAAAAAAGAGCACAGTCAGAATTCTTGCTTCTACGTAACATAAAGTTACTCTAAGTTAGGGCTTGCATGCACACTAGTCATTTCAGAAAATTCTTAATCTGAAGTACTTTTTTCTAAATACATTTTTCTCATGACCTATGTTCTCATGACTAAGGCGATTGTACAATTTCTCCATGCTTATCTATATTATTTTTAGTCATATCAGTACCCAGAGGAGAAAACGTATTGGATTAATTGCATGTTAGGAGGTTGGGATTTTATTCTTTTCTTTCTTAATGGGAAGAGAAATATAATGCCTCCCTCTGATTATAATTACATATATGCTCAAAAAAACCCAAAAACAAAAACAAAAAAAGAACAAACCAGCAAACAAACAAAGAAAACCAATGGCTCTTGCTTTATTTCATGATTCATGCCAAAGTCTGCACAATCAGAAAATGTGGGGACAATATCATTTTTAACAGCTTTAGAGATGCAGTTGCCTACATTTCTTTAATTTTCAGCAAAAATTAAGCTGCTAAATTATATGTTGTCTGCAGTCTTTTACATCATGCCGGTAAGTCAGAATATATGAATGGTTGTGGTTAGTTTCATGAAGTTCATTTGTTATACAGTATGAAATCTAGCAAAATTAGGTTATGCTGTCTAAACACAAAAGCATTTTTTTAA
>JAVCKT010096529.1:0-12939 GCA_032273925.1 Rhynchotus rufescens
AGGGGGGTTGGACTCGATGACCTCTGAGGTCCCTTCCAACCTTGGGCATTCTATGATTCTATGATTCTATGAAATAGTTTTGTGCCTGTATCTTTTGTTTGTGTTTATTCAGAAACAGACATCAGATGTGATGATAATAATTAATTATACAAGTGCATACATTATTTATAGTTCTATCATCAGAGTTCTAGCCAGCATGAAAAAGCAAATAGGTATTTAGCTTGATAGGTCTTTTAAAGATACCATGATGTAACTATCCAGTCCCTAAGCCGTCATCCAATTCTAGTTTACCAATTAAAGTTGTACATCTTTTCTATACATACAAATATTTCAGAGATGAGACTACTTACGCATACAGCCATCCTAGAATATTTGAAGTGCGTAGTTAGCAAAGTAAGCATTTCTTTATAAATGTATAGCTAATATATCAGTACATATATAAATGCCTATATGTATATTTGAATATATCTGAAATGTGAAATACTGACAGTAAGTGCACAGAGCTGCAGCTTCAATGGATACCTGCAGCACTCTAGTGGCCATTCTTCATAAATGCATCACAAGGCACATATTGGGCAGTAGATTTTTAAAGAAAAAAATAACAACAAAGAATAAAGGGCCACAGAGTTGGATGTGCAAGTAGTGAAAATGAGCAATAACATACTGTGTGCACACTGATTAAATTTATTCAAACAAACCTGCTTTAATTTAACAGCATTCTTGCTCTGCAATACAAATATAATGAAAGTAGTTTGGAGTGGGATGCATTATATTTTGTGGTCATTTTATCTTTTGTTGTACTAGCTTGCCAGTTGAAGACAACTTAATTACTGAGAGCTTTACATAACTCACATTTTCTTCATCCTGCTGACTGGAGGAGGTGAATAATAGGCAGTATGAATGGGAAAGGGCATTAGATAATCGTACCCAGTCCTTTCAAAAAAAGAAAGATACTCTTTCCTGCAATGTATTTTCTGTCATTTGCAGATGTTTGTTTTCAATGCCTGAAGTAATAGATTTTCTCTTTTCTTTTGGAAGAGTAATACAAAAAAAATACAGCTTTCCATGAAGACAAGAATTTTTTTTGAATATTTGGATTGTTTTGCTTCATTATTCATTCCATTTTTGAATTAACGTTCAGAAACTGCAAAAGTAAAACCATCAAAGTGCTCCTGTATAAGGAACTGTGACTATGAAAGTGATAATAAATAGTAAATTATCTCCCTATATACATATTAATAGACTTCCTTTCATGAGAACAACTAGGCGTCAAATAAAAGAATTAATGTTATTTGCTTATTAATTCAACTTTGATCATAGCTCTGTGTGTATTACCATTTGAAATATGTTTAGTATAAAGAAAAACACAAACAGATAATTTATTCTTGTGATTCCTTCTCCAGGAAGGTTAGCATATCACCACTTTATTTTATACTAGAAAAGATAATCAAAAATTAAAATGCTAGGCATTAGAAGAATACCAAAACCAATCAGAATAAGAAAACAAGATACAAATGTTCAGAGTGTTGAAATAAATGGTAATGAAAATATTATCCAAGGTTGGGTCTCTGGACTCTACTAAATTCAAAGAAGTCCATATTATGTATGGGATTTATGCTGTGAGAAGGAAGGCACTGCATCCCTCTCAAGGTTTCTAAAGCTGAGAACCAATGACTCAGATGAGATGAGAACCAGATATGAACAGAGGTAGATCCTGAGAACAAGGAAATAGGGCATATATGAGTGCTGTGACATCTTCTTCTACAACAAGTGAAGAGCTGATGGACGTTGCAACATTAACATTACCCAGAATGACGTCTGACAAAACAAAGCACCATTGGGATGCATATGTTTGCCTCATGGAGAAGTAGGCACAATTTCCTTACTAGTCTGATTGGCACTGTTGTCTGAGCCTTTGGCAGAAAAGGAATGGATCAGAATTCTGCTTTGCTTAGACTTTCCAGTTTTAACCTGACTTGCAGCTTTCGTTCAATCGCGATCCTTCTCAGACAGTTTAAAAGGCTTAAATAGCCTTTAAATAAGGCTGTTATAATAAAATAATAAAAGAAGAAAAAAAACAGGATCCATCCGCCTGGGCTGAAATTCTGAACCCCTAGAAAAGCTGTCCAGCTCAAGTAAACATGTACAGCACTTACAGTCAAGGATGAGACACACTGCCTTGAAGTGCCAAAGATCCTGTCTGCCTGATCAACATGCTTTAACTCCTAAATAAAATGAAAACGTTAATTTTGGAGACACTCAAAGCTTCCTCCTTCTCTTCATTAACCATTTGGGGAAGCAACTTGGTGGTTCCATACACCCTTAATTCAATGTCATACTATCTTCGTCATTGACCCTTTGTTCCCACCACTGAAGCTGTAGCAGCCATTTGAAAGTGACTTGTATGCTAGGCCACGGAAAATGGATTGGGTAGGTGGGTCTACAACTCAGCTGCACTGACAGCTGCAAGGGCAGAAAATGAGAAAACCTGTGTCAGCAAAACCTATCAAACTGTAGCTTTTAACAGTATGCTCAGTCACTGAAATTTGGATGACTGAGATGGTCAGGACACTGCCACAAACCACCGTAAGGAACCTTTACTGTGTAAAATAAAGTCCAAATAAATAGAAGAACCCTCTTTTGTAGAGAGTTATCAGACCACAGTAGCAGTTGCTCATCATGACTCAATAAGCTTTATCCAAAACAAATAGAAAACCAATTTTATTTTAATTCCAATGACAGGCTCAGTCTTCAAAGGCAAGTAAGCTGAAAGCAGTAGGCATCAAACAGACCAACCACAGCTCTCTGTCCATGACCAACAGCTGAGCAAATCTAACAGCGGAGCAGTGCTCTCCTCCTTGTCTGAAGCCTAAAATGAGAATATCCAGGAAACTGGTGGAGCACAAATATTGTCAGAGTTGGCTGCTCTCTGCTCGTACACACAACTAAACAACAGTGGTTAATCCTTCTGCTAGCGCTGCTACTTTTATTTTTATTTTTTTTCCAGAACTCATCCACATAACTGTACTTTGATGAGTAAGAATAATAAAGATTAATTCCTCACTTGAGAGATTTAATAGTGGATTTGTGAGCTGTTTCAAACAAAGTAGAAGCATGCTTAATACTTCACCTGACAAATGCATCTGATTCTCATTGTTGTTTCTGTAAAACCATTTCAGCACCACAGGGTCTATAATCAATTATTGCTACAGAAAGCCTTAACAACACAGTCTGAGACCAAGATACTAGCAGAAATTTTACAACTGTCCAAGGAGTTATAAATGGAGAGGACAGGAAGAAAATATAACAGGCATAAGAAGGAGACCAGTTTTAAGTACATTGTTTCTGTTTTATAAGAGAAAATTTATTTCTGCCTATCATTACATCATATAAGGTGATGTTATACGTGTTTTTAAAGATGGTTGAGGGTTGAGCAGAACTGAAAATTAAAGATTTTGACAAGAATTAGTATTTAACTAAATTCCAAAATTTTTTAAATTGGAGTTTAAGATATACGCTGAAGAATATCAGCATAACCCCTTTGGCTTTGATGGATTTATATCTATTTAAACATCTGAAGAAATGAGATTTTTCAAAGGAATGTCTTTATTCATTCCATACCTTTCTGTCAATTTGGCCATCTAATGAATAATAATTTTATTTGAAAGATAAACTTCTAATAAAGTTCAACAACACAGTGCATCTCCATTAGTCAATAGGTATGTGAGGAGAAGAATGCATAATACTCATCTCTGATGAAGACAGTTCCTGCATGTGAATGAGCTCCTGCTTCTTTATAAGGAAGATGCTAGAGTGCTAATGCTGAATAAAGACTCAGCAGACAGAAGGGGCTGTCCTAACAGCTCCAGAGACCCTCTACAGTTTTAAATCCTAAAGACAGCTATAGATGCAGCACTAATGTTGACATCTGTGTGCTCATTTAAAAGTAAATTTCCTTTTCCCTTATTTTTCCCTCCCACTCCATTCCTCTATGGACCTTATTAAGTATATTGTAATCAGGGCTTGAAAAGCACACATATATTAAGAAAAAGGTTTCTTCCCTTAGGCAAATGTCACCACTTCTGAAAAGGCCGGGATCAAAATACACTTTTACCCCTTTCAGTTGTGACAATAATTGCCTACATGTGAATTAAATGGAAAAAAACAATGCTTTCCTAAGAGCACAGCAAGGCAGCTTCCCAACGTCTGCTCTCAAATTTGCTGCTGCTCCCATGGAGCCTCTGCTGAGCCCTGGAATGGAGATGGATCAGGCCGTTTCCCTGTGCTGCTGCCCAGGGACCTCGGAGCGTTGCTCGGAGCGCTCCTGTCCTGGGCACACGCACGCGGTGGCCAGGAGCCAGGCACCACTCCAGCAGCAGCAGGGACAGGAGGGAAGGGCACAGCGGGAACACGCCAGCTCTTTAGCAGGGACAGGGAAAGGGAGAGGTAAATTACTCACAGGGAGGGAATCTCAGGAACTTGTGGAAGTCAAATTTCTGAAATCAGTCACAACATGGACATATCACCTGGATCCATTTCCTCACTGTCCTCCCTCTAGGTGGAGAGAGAAGAGCATGGAGAAGACCACAGCTTCATAGGATCTAGTATTTTTTGTCACAAATCCCTTTCCTTTTCCCCCAAATTTTTGAGATCAATGAGCCCACATGTGAAGAAAAAAAAAAAAGAAAAAGGAAAGAAGGGGAAAATGAAAGGAGAGGAAAAAGGGGGGGGGAAGGGGGGAAAAGGGGGAAAAGGGGGAAAAGAAGGGGAAATGAATCTCTAAAAAATCTGAATTGTCATGTGATAGCCTGTTATTTTGAAGCAAAAGACAGCAGCTATCATGGCAAATCTAGCACAGAAGTAAATGTTTCATATTTTGCTTACATATTCTTGTTATTTGCCTTTCAAAAATCCTCCAAAGCATGACCTTTACAATGGCAGGAAGTGCAATACCAGCCATATCCCTACCGATATTTCATCCCTGTCTAGCTGGAAGGCATGTTCCTGAAAAGTGTTTTGGTTGTGTTCACTCAGTGAAAAGTAATCTTTTGGGCTGTAATTTCTATAAAAAGGAAAAGAAACTGTATATTCAGCTTGTACTGGAATCAATCTTATCCAATACAACAGTGCAGATCTCAAGCCACAGCATTTTCCTGTGCCAGCCTCAGATGATCATGCACAACTCCAGTCTTTCTGTCAGAAAGACTTTTTTTCCTTCAACTTGAAAGGCAGTAGATTCACATCAGCCATTTGACAGCATGCTTCGGTCTTACCTTTAGGTTCCACTTTACCACAAGACCCAGACTCTACAGCATGTTGACTAAGCCTGCTGCTTCAGCAGAACTGGTTATCTAAAAATTAAAACTCGACCTGAGGAACAATGCTAAAAAGTTTTTTTCTTTTTCTTTTAATGATAGAATTCAAGTTAGCAAAATACCTACCATTCTAGATATTAAGGTGATGAGTTCAGATACAAAGTGTGGTGAGATGAATCGCTCTCCTTACAGTCTATCTCCAATATAGACACAGAGACCGACATTTGCTGCAGATCTGACTGAAATTCTTTACGACTCAAATAACTTCAGGAGTTTCACTGCAGTCTTGCCAAGATTAACAATTTGAGCTGATAGACAGTTGTCCTCAAGGCTCCTAATCCCTAGATGAAAGAAATGCTAACTAGCTCTTGTCAAAAGAAAAAAGGCTGGAATAATATCTCTTGCATTCATCATCTTAACAACTTGCTCACCGAGTCTGGCACCTGCATTAAATTGTTTATTGTTTCATCAAAGATTTTAGCGATTGTGTAATGGAGGTATTCAAGCAGAAATTAATTAGGCTTCTCAGATGCTTGCTTAGATCTTCTGTTGGTTTCTAAAGCTGACACAGACCTCTCTGTATTAAGTATGAGTCTTGTCATAAAAGTGAGATGAGTATAAAATGGGTTGTTTACATACATCTAAGAACAGAGTTTAGTATTTTTAGTGAAATTAATACAGAAGAATTGCTTTTGTATTGTGTGGAGGAGGTTTGAAATGTTGTAATAAAGAAAAAGTATTAGAATCAAATATTGGGCAGTGTTTTTCAGGATGCATATGATATTAATTTAATTAATTGTAAAGCTGGAAAATGCAAATGTCGTATGCATTGCTAGGTGTCCTCTACTGGAAGGAAATAAATATTTTAGCATGAAATCTGTTTAACAGTTAAATGCTCCAGTTCAGTTCTTGCATATATATATCTATGAAAATGATAGCATATTATTTGATAATTATAAGTAGTTTCACTTATTTAATTGCATTTTATATCTGTGAACAAATTATTCTCTTTTTCCTTTGAACAGCAAGCAGATACGCCTAAGTTGTAAGTTCTGAGTACTGGAAGTGATTTATATATGTACATTTGAGAATGGAGGGTGATACATCTAGCCAAATAATGACATTTACAGTTAGAACAACTACATTTGAGTCAGTCACCTTTTGCATCTATAAAAATCACCTGGACAAATAAGTACTTTTCAGGTGTAATTCATCTCATACTAAAGCAATCACTGAAAATACATCAAGATGACTAGTACCCCAAAAATGCTGACTGCTCGCCATTGCTGTAATAAGAGTCAAGGGTGACTGAATATATATACAAAGCTTGAGGAATAAATCCATCCTGTGTGAGAGTGGTTTTATATCACAGCGTGATGCAAGTACAGATTAATTTTTGAAAAATATTTACATGTTTAGCTAGGAAAGATTTCCAAAATCTATTTTTTTTTATATTTTAGTAATTCAAAAGGCTAGGGATATGATAGCAGTTGGGATTTGTTTTTGATGTGTGATTAGGAATGAAAGTATTAAACAATTGTCATCACTATGCACGTATACAATATAATTTACATTAATATATATACCCTCCATGTGGCTCTTTAAAAGGCTAAACTAAGCCTGAAAATGTTCATTTGATTGGTCTGCCTATATAACTATATCTGAAAGTTTTCTTCTAGCTTGACAGCCCACAATCCCAAGGACCTATCAAACAAGTTATATAAAAGTCTGCATTATGCTCATCTAATTTTGTAATGAACAAGAAAGTGATGCTTGAATTCCCCTTGTACAAAAATGTGTGATGATCTGAAATTGGGGTTAGACTGCATTCTGCTCGTTGCAGCTCTCTTCTTGCCAATCAGGTCAAATATAATCTGTTCTGCCTTATTCTAGTCTTATACTTCTCTAGTATCTCATAGTAAACACAGAGCGAGACAAAACTGCAATCTCTGCTGAGCAGGGTTGAGAGCCTTATCTTTCCAGTGAATATCAAACACCTACCATCTCAATATTCTCTCCTTTTTACATTTTTTTTCTTTTCTTTATATATATTTGATAAATATCATTAATGCCTTTTGAGTATATAATATACAGGCTGAGTTTGTTATTTATGAATAAAAATATCAAAACATCTACAGAGAGCTTTCTTCCTAGTAGTAGACTGAGAAGGATATCTCAGAAACAAAAATTACTTGATCGATACATATAGATTCGTATGGAAAGAGTGGAGGAGGCTCAGCAAAGGCCTGAAGGGCTCTTCATCCCTGGCTTACATAGGTGGTAAATTGTTGCATTCTGCAGTAACTTATTTTACTTTTCAAAGCTTGATAATAGCAAATGTAAATATACTCGATTTCAGTGATCTTTCTGGAAAGCATATTTTCCTTTAATTTTTAAGACATATTACTAAGATGCATATGCTAACTACTTGAAGATTAAAGATACATTACTCTGCAATAATGTGGGATTTATAATAGTGATGTAAGGATAAAATCTAGTTATCTTGCATAGTTACAGCTGTGTTATATAACCTAGCTGACTAGGTTAAAAAGGGTTGTGCCTCCGCACATACCAAGCACATTCAGATCAAGTAATTCCCCAGCTAGTCTCTACACAGATGAGATAATGGAGTATTTTACGACAATGAGAATTATAATATGCAACTGGAATTTTCTTTAAAAGAAATGTATGTGAGCGTCTGTGCAACAAGACCAAAGTACAAATGGAGGAATGTATAAAAACACAAAGTACAAATAGCCTTTTTGCTCACTCATATGGTCACTGGATAACTCAGTGTTGAAGGGACCACAGGAAATCTCCTTCTCAAAGCAGAATCAGACACGGGGTTACACCAGGTTGCTCAGGACTTTACCCAGTCAGGTAAGTTGTCCTCCAAGCACATACTGTGCACTGCCTCTCTGATCAACCTGCTCCACTGTCTGGTTGTGCTCATCATGAAAGCTTTGCCGTATATCTGGAATAATTTGTATGTTCAACCAGTGGAGGCAATATTATCACACTGAACTTCAAGATGTTCTCTTTGAGTATTATCAGAGTGCCTATATTATCACATCTTATGTTGAGCTGCTTTTTCCACTCAGCCATTTTAGATCTCAAACATACTTTGGAATATGTGAAAGATAATGCTATTGCAGGCTGTAAACACAGCGTTGGACTGAATTCCACAAGGGAAATGCAAACTAAGACACAAAAAAATTTAGAAGCTACACTGTCACAGGGGCATCTGCTCCAGCTGCAATTAACAGCTTGCATAACATTGCTAATGTCTTCTCAGCAACCCATCAATCTAGGGCAATGATCTTTTCCAACAGTTTTGGAAAGTGCATAAGGAAACAAATACAAATTGGTATCTGTGAGCCTCAGGAACTAGGCGCTCTAAATTCTCCCAAGGGAAAGACAACATTTTAGTGGGTTTATAAAAGCTGTTTTTCTTTTAAGAATAGATAAATCTGCCTGTGAGAAATAGAGATACTATTTCTTTCCCTTTCTAAAGTTCCTGAAGATGTAACCAAAGCTTTTCTATTAATGGATGCAAAGTTTAACTTCTAATGCTTGTACCTAATTTTCCAATTTGCCTGAAGAGAAGACTGCTTGCATTTCTCTCTTTCCTCTTACTTTTGAAAGCAAGGACACAGAAATTTTCTAGGATAGAAAGAAAGCACTGTGGAGATGTGATATTATTTCTCATTGGACATTAGATGTTCCAGCTCATGAAATCATATGAAAGGAAATTTCAAATTATAGAGATTTCAGACATTACAGACCACTCAGACTTCATAATAAAGTCTCAGAGGAAGCACCGCCTCTGAGACTAGATGGAATTCCTTTGGGAATTAATGAGTTGTTGAGGTGAGCTTCCAGAAAATAATAAATAATCTTTCTTTAAAAGTCCATCTCCAGTCTTCAATTAGGAAAAATAAAAATGATATTTTTCATTAAAACCTTGAAATCCTGAAATGGAACTTCCCATTACTAAATGGTTAAGAACAGTATTAGAGTATTGATGATTTTGAAGTTTTTTACTTCAAGACCTTTCTCTGCTCTTTCAACCCTCTATTGAGCTGACCCAAACAATAATGAATGTTCCATATGGAATGGGACAAGTCAAGAGAAGAGACTGAGAGGAAATCTTCCTATGACATTCAGTAGCTTGGTGGTCAGGCAATAATGTAAAAGACAGTGTGGGGACGGTATTAGGGAATTTGGAGCTCTGTCACTACTTGCTAGAACTCTCCTTTCCTCTTACATGTCGTGGCATTTTTTTCTTTCATGTTGATTCTTATACATAGGAACATCTTCACAGAAACATATACTCCTATGAATAACCTTATCTCAACAAATGATTTTCTAATCAAGATCATTTTGTTAAAAAATATCCAATATCTCTACTCTCAGTAATACTCTCTGGCATCTCTACTGCCAGAATTTTTTACGTAACTCTTCCCCAAAGCAATTCCTCTACCAATGCACCAATCTTCTTACTTTTCTACTTTTAAATTAATTTTTAACTGAAGGTAAATTTTATTTTCTCAATATTTTTAATGGTCAAAGTCTCTCTTGGTTTTGTTTGCTGTATGGTTATATGGAGCCAAACCTATTACAGTGCTTGTATTTTAATTTATCTATATACTTCTTTATTGCTTTTTTTATCCTGAGTAAGGAACATTAAAAGATTGTTCTATTACACTTGAAATATTGTATACTAGCTTTTCCTCCACAAATGTCACAAATTATCTATTCCCAAAATAAAACATGTTTTCTTTACTGTGCATTGTTCAATGTCATATGGTCTATCATTCAGAAAATTGATGGTTTCAAAGTATATGATATAAAAACCACTATGAAAAATAAATTGCACTGAATTGCACTAATATATTCAAAACTCTCAGTGCACGCTACATAAAAAAAAGCAAAGCAATCTGAATCAGCAGTGTAAATAACCAAATGAATAAAATTTCAGGGGTATTGAATTTTATTGAATTTAAAAGATTAAATAAATATCGTTATTCTTTTCGAGCCTATAAAGATTAGATTTTTTTGTAGGGGGGGAGCGGGGAGGAGGGAAGGGACTGCTAAAAATGCAAATACCTCCACAATAAGATTTTCAAAAGCACCTGGCTATTAAATTCTTGATTACTTTGCTTTTGTAAATCCTTGCAGATTACTATCTTGTACCTCTCAAAACTTTGAGTAAGCTTCTACATACGCTTGTGGCAAAATAAACAAGACAAGTATTAAGTCTAAGTTTCTGATTAAACTGTCAAAATGAGATATAACCCAGACCACATTAAAATTTAGTAGCACAGAATGTTCCACCTACCAAACTCTCTTGTACCAACTGATTATTTTTTTGGTATGAGAAACAGATGGCTTTTTGTATTAATAAAAATGATAGGGTTAAACTCCCTGCAGTCATTTTGTTGTTGCTAATGCGCAGTTCCCTGTGTTTCTTGTGGGATCCTGGATTTTTTCCTTTGTTTATTTCTGACAGTATCTATGATTGCTTCCTTCCATGCAAACAAAAATTTTAGGACATTCCAGAAGATCCCTTTGGTGCTACTTCAGTACTAAAACATATACTTCCTCCTGTTGGCTAATGGATCTGTAGAAATACGTTGTATCTATAGAGTGGGCACACAATATATAATAAAAAACACAATATATAATAAAAATATTTTATTCACTATTTCACTAAATCACTATTTCATTTGCTCTCTCTGTATCAATTTTCCAAATAGCCATCAGTTTTACAGCCAAGTAGAGACCAATGTTTGAATTTTATATACATGTGGACAAAGAAAAAGAATCTTTCAAATTGTCTTTAAAATAACAAAATAAAACAACACAACCTCTTAAGTAATTAAGATTTTATGTAAATTTGCCAAATATTTTAATGCAGTTTCAATGATAAATTGAAAGAGATTAGCTTTACAGAATATTTTCAGCATATATTCATCAGGATTCCAGTCAAAGTATATATTAAGAGAAATTATAAAAAATATTAGTGAACTTAGATAAACTTATTCTAGAGCATTTTACAAGTATTGTTAGGCATTTAGATGAAGCTAGGTATCCATGGCTTTACTTGACTTCACATTTGTCTCTATTTTTTTATTTTTTAAATAATGCATATACAGGTAGCTTACCTTGGAATTTTGTTCATGTTTGTGTACTGGCAACTTATTATATGGAGATGGAATTCAGTCATACAGTCTTTCTGTGCACAAAAATTCCAATAGCCATGAAGAAATACCCATACAATTTGCAGCTTGATCACACTTGTTAGAACTGTAGTCCTTCAGTTAATCAAAAGTCTGAGGGGCAATTATTACTGTCAAAGTAAGATTTATATAAACAAGTCACCAAAAAGATTAGCTCGCACCAGATGGTTTAAGTGAAAGTACATACTTCCATACATACTCATCTAAAACCAGTCTGTTTTCTCTACTATTTGGTATACTTGAGGTCTGATGGATTCACCAAAGTGAAAAATCAAAAATGAATATCAAAGTTTTTAATAACTACATCTCTGAAATATATGAGGCAGCCCTGCTGAAGCTGTGAGTGCCATGCTGGAATCATTCAATGAGATCTGCAACCTCAAAAATATTAGATTGGCTGTATATAATTTTACTTTCTGGCCAAACCATTTATGAATATCCCAAAATACCAAAACCATATAATTGTTCACAGATGGTGAACAGTTTATGAAACTTTACTGCATTTACCAATTCCATCCCAGATAGTCATTCTGAAGATACCATTTACACAAATGCCTCATCTATTTTGAATCATAAAATCAGATAGATCCATGTCAGTAAGTTTCATCTGTCAAATTAATGTTCATTGGGCCATGTAATTTGTCTTAATTTTTTTTTTTTTTTTTGTAGAGACTATTTTCTTCACATTGCAATAAATATAACTAATTAATACTAATAAGACAAGCTATTCCTATTAAAACGTTGACAGGAATTAACTGGCTCATTGAAATTAAAAGAAGGCCTACTTATGAAGAAAATGCCAATACTACTACTGACTGTTACTATATACAGTATCTGAGTTATATGAACATTCTCTACACATAAGGCTAGTTTTAATGAGAACTCAACACGCCAAAATCTAGTATTTTGTTAAGCAATATATTCTGCTATGCAGGATCCATGGGAAAAACTCTCAGAAATGTAAGCATCAAAGCAAAGAAGTCTAAAGTCCTAAGTATTTGCCCCATGTACAAACATAAATAAACACGTTTCTCTTACTAATGGTTGCTCAAGCGCACAGACTATATGTTTAAGTGATTGGGTGGATCAGGATCCTATATCAATACAGTTAAAAAATAAAACACAGATTTTTCTGAAAAAGATTCAGAACGTCATTTTTCTCGCATACGCGCACACACACACACACACACACACACCCCTTTCGCCTGTAGCATCATAGAGATACAGTTTGCAGATTTCACAGAATCCCAGAATGTTTGATGTTGGAAGGCACCTCTAGAGATCATCTAGTCCAACTCCCCTGCTCCAGCAGGAACACCCAGAGCACGGGGCACAGGGCGGCATCCAGGCGAGTGTGGACGATCTCCAGAGAAGGAGACTCC